>CACVKI010145244.1:0-21669 GCA_902732785.1 Trichogramma evanescens | reverse complement strand
ATAAATTAAGGGGAACCACATTAAAAAAAACGCGCCGATATATCTACCTCTTGAATATTGTTATCACAGGTTAAACTCAACACTACAATTTTATGTCGAAAAAAAATAGCGTAGAATAAAACTTGCATTAACATTATTCATAGGTGGTGTGGAAACGATATATAAGCCCTAATAATATTATTCTAAGGTGGTATGGAAACGATATCTAACTGCTAACTATTATTACCCTAAAGTGCATTGATACGAATGCAATTATTATAGGTTTAACCTTTAAACTTGAGGAGCAAATGAGGAGTAATTGAGGAGGTATAGGAGGAGGGTAGGAGGAGGAATAAAGAGGAACGAGAGGAGGAACACATGAGGTACGGGAGGAGAATCACTTGAGGAGCAATTATGAAGTTCAAAAAACACGTAAAAACAACACTTTAGAGGCCAAAAAACACGGGAAAATGCTATTTTTCAAAAATGAGGAGGCGGAGGAGGTATACCAATAGTTGGAAAAAAAATTTTTTCCTTAGAGGAATATACATATAGGCAGATATAGGCAGATATATATCCGAAATCATTGGCCCATTTGCAAGTATACGTGAAAATTCGCGAGAATTCAAAAATGCAATTAGATTCGCCAAATTAATTAGACTTGCGAAGACTCGAAAATATTCATGAGTATCTATGAACACAGATTTATTCGCGATAAATATTAGAATTGCAAGTAGCCGTAAAAATTCTCGGGTATTCGTAAATGTTATTAGATTTTTGAAATATTTTACATCCGCGAGAGCCCGAAAATATCCATGAGTATTAATAGGTAAAAATTTAAGTTTTCAGCTTCATAAATCACCAACAGGTGGCGTATACATAAATGTATTGAACTCGCAAGTGGGTAACAGGAATTTTTTATACAAGTACTAGCTCCTTAACTGCTAATTTTGAATTATTTACGATTTCCTCTGCTCAATATTAGACAATACTGCGGGCATATCGTTACTAAGAGCAAGTATTATGTCCTCTAAATTATTTAATTCAACGTCAGGAGTGTCAAGCTCTGGAGCATCACCACCTTTTTTTGGTAAGTATTGACTATTTACATAAAAGAGGTTTGATTAAAGTTAATGTGATAAAACTCGATTGAAAATTATATTTTTATTAAAATACTCATAGTTTTATTAATGAGGGTTTTCATTGAATCAATCACCTTTTTTAATATGGATGCTAGTATAGTAACCATTTCTTCAGGATTTTTATTTTTTTTTATTAGATGTATAAGGAGCCTTGCTACAATTATTGAGGCTTTGTATGTTGCTGTTTATAAATACACTATTATATTGCACAACATTTTCATCTGAAACATTCAAGTGCTAAAAACATTAAATGCAAAACAATGAATTCAAAATGCTTACATAAGTATCAAACCATTTATAGAATAAAATGTTAACTTATTTTTATTAATAGATTTTGATTAAGCATTTCTTGATATGGCAAAGTCTTTATAAGTCAAAAATTTTTTGTTAAGTGGATTTCACATTTTTTGAAAGAGTTTAAAGCTGTCTCTGCTCTCTTCCAGCTTCGGCGAATGCAGTGCTGACCAAGTCAAAAACATGTTTTAATTTGATGTAAGTACTTAAAGGCTTCATGAATCCAACGTCTAAAGATTGTAATCTACGAGTAGTGTGCGGTGGAAAGCACATATTTGTAACCCCATGAGTTTCTGCTAACTCGATGATGAATAGGTTTTTCAACATGGGTTGCATGTCCATCAAGCAACAGCAAGACTGTATTGTTGACCAAAACCCTGGATACTTATCTTCCAATAATTATTCATTGACTTTGACACGAAGAAAGATAAGCATAAGTGGCATAAAGGACCCTGCAGCAGGCATGAAAATTTCTTCAGTCACAGTCTCGCCACACTCTGCTGATGTCAATTTCCCCACTTTCTTTTTTCCTTTTGCAGCCGCACCCGTTGATAATGGTTTGGCACTAGGGAAAATCCTGTTTCATCACAGTTCCCTCTATTTTCAAGAGGATAGTTTTTGTCATCCTTCATCTTTTTTAAGATCTCGAAAAATTCATGATTGTTGATTCATGATCATTCAATGATAGTTCATGTCTCTCCATGGACCAATCCGTTCCGGCTGTGTTTAGAATAAAAGTTAAATAATTACAAATTTAGTATAGTCTTCTATGATATTGTGAGAAAACAGTATTCTATTACAGAATAAAATGATAATATTACCATCTTCTAGTTAAAAAAGGTGGGGAATCTTGAATTTTACTGCAAAGTTAAAGGCAAGCCTTTTCACGTATTTTTATTAAACCTAGAAGCCTTGATTCCATGCTTAAAACATGGTTACGAATTGCGATTTCTTGCTCTTTATTAAAATTGTTTTTAAAGTCATCTGTGACAAATATAAAAGAAAAAGAAGTTATATCGATTTCTTTATACAAAATAAACAAAATATATTATAAATAAAGCAAAATATATGAACTTAAAAGGAATTGGGGTACAATTCAAAAAGTCCAATCCAAAAGGTCCAGACCGTAAGATGTCAATTTTTTAATATCACTTCAACAACTATTTTTTCAGCTTCTTTTTTTCTAGATTGTATTGTTTATCTAGTAGGCCAGGGATTATAGCTAAAAAAGAGGTCATTTTTTAGCAAGAAAATTCCTGCAATCTAACCCGGTAGATGTATAAAGTATTGAAAATGTTGCATTGTGGTGAAAATGTACCAACCAATTATTGTTTATAACAAAATGGCCGCCGTAAAACTGGAAAAATAAGCAAAAAAAGTGTTTTTTTCGTTTTTCAACGAAACGTGGCGGGCGAATCGTTGTGAGTGCAATGGGAAAGTTGTAGGTAATCGCAAGACCTTTAAAATGACGCGTCTAGCGATAAAAAATCCTAATTTTTATCGAGATATTAATTAAAAACCGCAAAAAAACCCATGATTTTTCGAAAAGTCATATCTCCCTGACTTTTTATCGTACAGAATTAAGATTTCTCGAGAAAGTACTTTAAATCATCTTCAAAACACAGAAAAAATTGAAATCTCTAAGACTTATAGTTTTCTTGTAATCGCTCATTCAAAATTTAATTTCAATTTTTTTCATGTTTTCTCGGAGCTCATTCTTGCCCAGCGGAATAATTAATCTCAATTTAAACAATGGTTTTAGAACCTCCAAACCTTTCTCTACAAGTGCCATGAACATTTCCTATCTCCAAAATGCATTGTACTAGCTGAAAAAGTTATTCGTAACTCGAGCGTTTGCGAATATTTGCACCTAGTCGAGCGCGCCGCGGAAGAAGTGGGTCCCTTTTCCCCGGGGAAATCCCCAGGCAACATATGGCAGCAGAAATAAGAACGAACCTGATGTTTGCCCGATCAGCTTGGAAAATTTCGGAAATTCTAACCTCGCCATCGGAAAGCCGAGACAATTCCCTATCGAATACCCGAGTCAGTTAATTTTTTTAGGTTCATTCAGATAATTTTATAGCTATTTAAAAATTTAGTGATCCGAAGGAAATGCGCTATCCGAATCTTTCACGCGCCGAGCTACCCCCACTTCTTCCTCGGCGCCCTCGACTAGGTGCAAATATTCGCAAATGCTCGAGTTACGAATCACTTTTTCAGCTAGTACAATGCATTTTGGAGATAGGAAATGTTCATGGCACTTGTAGAGAAAGGCTTGGAGGTTCTAAAACCATTGTTTCAATTGAGATTAATTATTCCGCTGGGCAAGAATGAGCTCCGAGAAAACATGAAAAAAATTGAAATTAAATTTTGAATGAGCGATTACAAGAAAACTATAAGTCTTACACTCTAAACCCAAAAGAGTAACTTTTGAACCTCAAAAGAGTAAATGACGCAGTTTACTCTTTTGAGGTTCGAAAATTACTCTTTTGGGTTTAGAGTGTAGAGATTTCAATTTTTTTCTGTGTTTTGAAGATGATTCAAAGTACTTTCTAGTGAAATCTTAATTCTGCACGACAAAAAGTCAGGGAGATATGACTTTTCGAAAAATCATGGGTTTTTTTGCGGTTTTTAATTAATATCTCGATAAAAATCAGGATTTTTTTATCGCTAGACGCGTCATTTTAAAGGTCTTGCGATTACCTACAACTTTCCCATTGCACTCACAACGATTCGTCCGCCCCGTTTCGTTGAAAAACGAAAAAAACACTTTTTTTGCTTATTTTTCCAGTTTTACGGCCGCCATTTTGTTATAAACAATAATTGGTTGGTACATTTTCACCACAATGCAACATTTTTAATACTTTATACATCTACCGGGTTAGATTGCAGGAATTTTCTTGCTTACTAAAAAATCTCTATTCCCCGGCCTATAGGTATATGGTTCAACTAGTCACCGCTAGGAGGCGTCGACTGAGATCGTCGTTCGCGCATTAGAATAAAACTAGTTCTAGGCACATAAGAGAGTCAATCTCACGGCATACGGTATGCTAGCGAAAGCTGGTAGTGGGTGCACTGCTTACTCAAGTTTCGCGGTTGAAGAAGACTTGTCTTCTAGCCCGCTGCGAAGCTTGAGGAGTTGTCGGTAGAAGACTTGTCTTCTAGCTCGCTGACGGCTTCGAGAGCTGACTGTTGAAGGGGGCAACCCCTAGCTCACGGTCACTTGAGGGGCGATGTGCTGTCTGCTACTAGCCAGCTATTTTTGGTGCAGACCGGCTTGATGAAAGCAATGTGCGGCTGCGTTTGGACTCGGCGTGTCCAACAAAGCAATCTATAAAATTTAGATTAAGGACCGCGTGTATGACTCGACGATAAAAATTTCACAAAAGTTTCGCAAAGCATCCTGCAAAGTTGATTAAAACTTCGTATGCACCTTTGCCCGTGCGACTTGCCAAATTTTGCTTTTCGTAACTTCAAAATTCTTTGCGAAATTTTCGCAAAAGTTCTGCGGAATATCCACTATAATTAATGTTTACTTTGTATTAACCTTAGTTCATGAAACTTGCCAAACTTATCTATTAAGGTTCATACGAAATTTAACGAAAATATACATTAAGTTTCGCGAGATATAAATTTATTTACGCGAGTATAACTGTGAAAATTCGGCCAAAGTCAATGTACATATTGGGTGATGTTTCGTGTAAAATAGTCGATTTTTGATCAAAGTTTGCAACATATCTATTGTGTACTTGATTCATTGTATGTGAAGGTAAGTAAAATCATGTATATGTGGCGCCTGGAGTTTCATCCCCGATCACACGAGCGCCGTCAGCTGGGCCTCCCGCCGAACGAGCGAAACCGCTGACTGCGTGACTTCAAGCCTGCCCTCACCTGAATGTGAGGTAGAGAAGGGAGCGCCGCAACGGTTCGGGCGGCGACGGCCCTTTAAAAACCCCGGAAAAAACAGAGCTCTCTCTCTTGATTGTCAACTCTCCTCGAGTCCACACGTGTGGCTGCAAGGACGCCACGAGTTAATCTTGTCGCTCGTACGAGCTCTATGTCAGAGTATTTGTAATTTTACGTTAAGTTTAAATAAAGTTATTTCATTCTGTAGTAAGTCTGAGGTTTGCCTACTTCAATCACTCTTCCTCAACGACTTCAAGACTGAAAATATATACAACATAGTATATCTATGCTTTAATATATATTTTTATAAATGCAAACCTTTCCAGAGATTTTAAATAATTGATACAGAAAATTTAATTTAAACTTTAATTAGAAAATAGTAAAAGTTAAAGTTAAGGGTCCTGTATACTGCAACGGTACAACTCACTCGGCGAATTCGCGAGCCATTTTACCGACACACTTGCGACCCAAGGAGAAGTGCGAGCGAGTCGGTGAGGGCAAGCGAAGGAGAGGAACAGGCAATGGAACGTGTCACTTGTCCCACCTGACACCCGTGCGGCAGAGTACACGTGTATGAACGCCTAGGCGCTCTCAGCAGCGCCGAAAAGCCGCTCGAGTGGGAAGAGGATATCTCTATCTCGCACTCCTAATTAGCATATGAAAACTGCGGCGATATGACCTATTTAGCGAGTCATGACCCGGGAAAGTGTGAGAGTTCACCTTGACCTATAAAAGGCGCATGCAGGCACGGGAGCAAACTACTTTTATTGTACCAAACGGTATCCGTCAAAGTCTAACGAGGCACTCTAGCTTCTAAGTTAGAAGGCTGCTTTTCCCTGTAACGTCAAAGCGCTACGCCATTCACGTGGTAGTCGCGCTGACGGAGGATTACCTAGCAATAGGTAAGACTCGGCCGTAAGCTCAAAGCGAAGGGTCCGATCTTTTAATTAAAGTGTAGTGTTAAGTTTACTCTTGTAATAGTGAGTTTCCCTCTGTTCCGTATAGTGACAGTGTATTTCAACGCAACCTACGTTTCCACCAACAGCGTCAACGGTTGTTTCCAGCAGCAGAGCGGCAAAGCGGGTAACAGAGCCAACACCACGGAAGAATATTAAATATTGTAAAGTATTATTATTCAATTTGCCACCCGTGTAACCCCCTTTAAGAAAATCAAACATTTATTCTTTTGTCGCGATTAATTTATAATAAATAAATTCAATTCTTTCCTTAAAATAAATACAAAGAAAACACCTTTTATTAGTCCAGAGACACGATCCTAGATCCCCGAAATAACTTTATTATACTCTATGCGCCTCTTAAGTAACGTACGCGCAGAGAGGCATGCAGCAAAGATAACGTTGCAATAGCCAAGGTAAGTCACCTGAGCAAGGTAAAGCGAGCCTCGCGGTGTCCCGCGTAGGAAATGGGTGTGTCAGCTGTGTGCAGCTGCACAAGCGCTCGCGAGTGCGCTCGAATTAGAGGAAATACGTTGCAATAATGTATGTTCACGATAAAGCGGACACTTTATCCGATCAAATTAAAAATAGTTAGCGACACATAAATTTTATGTAAAATACGCCAAATTAAAGGAAAATGTATGAATTTTACGATGGTGTACGGATATATGCGATAATAAATTAAAATTTGCCATTGTAAAGGTGAGGAATACAAAGTGAAAAAAATTTTTTCGAATTTAGGTTAAAAATTAATCATATCATAAAGTTAATTTTTTTCAACGGTGTTTTGACACGAGAAATTAATGAAAAATCGCAAATTTAGTCGATAAAAAATTTTAAATTTATCTACCGTCGAATAAACGAGATAAACAAAATTCATATCCCCGGCGAGTCGATTTGAAAGTGCGTACGGCATTTCCAGCCTGCAATGACGATTCCGCACGATTCGGCGCTCTTTATAAATCAAATCGCCGTTGAATGAGTTTTTGAGTTAACTCACCGTAAAGGAAAATTAATACAGCAACAAATTATCGAGAAAAATCATAAATCTTGGTCTTGACAGTCGATATTTGCAGGCGCTTGCCATTTCGTGCCCGTCACGAAGGTAATACGCGATACAACCCTTTTGATCGATCGAATCGCCGTTGATTGAAATAATTAATAAATCCACAAAATTTTTAATTTATCTACCGTCGAATAAACGAGATAAACAAAATTCATGTCCCCGGCGAGTCGATTTGAAAGTGCGTACGGCATTTCCAGCCTCTGTCTCGCCCTGGTCCAGACCAGGCTGGTCGGCAGTGCCGCCCATGGCGTTGGTTTGAGGGCTTTCTGCCCCTGTCTCGCCCTGGTTCAGCCCAGGCTGGTCGGGCATATAGCATCGGCAGGTGCTGTCGTGGCTGTCTGAAGGCCCACCGTCGGCCATCGTGCTGTTAATGCTGACGTTGCTTCTGGAAAATAAGAAAACCACGCGACTCAGTATAATGAATTTCCTATGTACTATTCTATTACCAGGCCAAACTAAAGCAGAAAAAGGAAACAAAGCAAAATTAAGAAAAATAAAACAACTAATTCTAATCCGTCACCGAAGCGTTAATAGGAGCGGGGTTCGCGACGAGATTGGGTGTGGGCTTAGCTGGTTTATAGAGCTGGAGATGCCCGGGCCGAGCACTTTTGCTATTCGAAACGACCCGTCGAACTTAGGCGCAAGTTTCGAGGAGCGGCCCTTTAATCCGTCCGATAACGGGTGCGTTCTTCGCAAGACTAGACCCCCTTCTTTGAAAGTCACTACCTTCCGGCCCTTATCGTATGCCCGTTTTTGTCTTGCGAAAGACTTGTCAATGTGTCCGGCTATAAAGTCTCGCAAGGCATCCAGACGTCGGACTCGGTCGACCCAGACGCTCGGGTCGATTCGGATCTTAGGCCTGCGAGCTTCCACTTCTTGCCTGAGACTTTTAGGCTGCTGTGGGTGACGTCCAAAGTTCAGGTATGCCGGTGACACTTTGGTCGTGGATTGCACAGAGGTATTACTGGCTTGATGCAGCTCGGGGAAATGACGATCCCACTCGCGGAGATCTTTCTGTGCGTAAATCGCGATCAATGTGTTTAACGTTCTATTCGATTGTTCTACAGGGTTCGCTTGAGGGTGATAGGGGGGTGTCGTCACGTGATATACCCCGTATTCTTCCAACACGGTCTTTAGTGTCTTATTAATAAATTCGCGGCCGTTATCGGTAAGTAGAAAATCCGGGACCTCCCATCGGAAGAAAATTAGCTCCTCAAGAGCATCCGCCACTGCTTTACCATTCACCCGACGCAAGGCCTTTAATTCGAGATACCGCGTAAACAGATCTTGTATCACCAACACTTATTTGAAACCCCCTTTGATCGAGGCATTTCCATCATATCGGCCGCGATTACCGCCCATGGGCGTTCAACTATCCGGCGGCCCATCAAGCCCTGTGGCCCGGTCTGTGGGATCTTATACCGCTTGCAAGTTTCACATGACTTCACGAAAGCCTTCACGTCATGCCAAACTCCTGGCCAGTAGTACTCATGGGCGACGCGGTCATACGTTTTCTCCAGCCCCAGGTGGCCTGCAGTTACCTCGTTGTGGGCGTCCTTTAACACCCGTTGGCGATGTTCCGCTGGTACTGCCAATCGCCAACCCTCTATACCATCTTCAATCGGGTCCAGCAATTGGTCTTCTCGGAATTTATAAAGTAACCCATCTTCGACTCGCCACTTTTTCTTAAATTTCTAGGGCGCTTGTTCCACTTCTGCAACCAACGAGATATACCAAGGATCTTCAATCGTCGCGAATGCGGCGATCTCCCCCTCCGCTTGAGTAGGCATGCGTGAAAGAAAATCGGGAATTTTCATGTGAATTCCCTTACGATGTTCGATTTTTAAAGACCAATTTTTTAATTCTAATGCCCAACGGGCTAATCTACCGCTGGCTCTTTGGCGGTTTGCAAGCTCTTCAAGGCGGCATGATCGGTCACGACCGTGAACTCATAGCCCTCTAAATATAGGCGAAACTTTTTAAGGAGGTTCGGGGGTCTCAGAGGGGGACGAAGCGGGACGCGAGGGGCTCCTATACTTCCAATGTTAAATTTTCGGCGCTGCCAACTTCGAAATAACACGAAATTATAGGTTTTTTCAATGAGCTGGCACACAATTATAGCTATTATTAATAATTAAATCATTTTAATGAGTTCTTTTGGATGCTTTAGGCGTAAAACAATATTCTATTTGCCATAAGAGTCGAATGAGCATATATTTTTGTTGTTCCAGCTCTTTGTTGGTTAGGATACGCACAAATGACCCACGAATTTTTACACATAACAATTTATTTCTCGATAAGTAAACGGTCGATGAACTTTTTTTTGCAGTCAAATTATTCGTTATTAAATTTCCTATACTTACGTATTTTTTTCTATTAAGTTTTTGTTTTTTTACATCATGTTTATGCTCATTGAAAGTCGAAAATTTATGATTTCTCGTAAGAAACAATGTTAAAAGGTCAAAAATTTTTTTTTATCATTTTAACAAAATTTTACAGTGAAAAGTTGTATTTTGATTTAAACATTCATTATATAAAGTTTCAAAGGAAATAAATGTTTTTTAAAAATTTGGCTGCATTTTGAATGAGACCCCCGAACCTCCTTAATGGCCCAGACCACGGCTAAGCACTCTCGTTCGGTTGTTGAGTAATTTCTTTCAGCCGCGTTTAACACCCGGCTGATGTAGACTATGGGATGTTCACCATCATCTTGGTCTTGGGTCAATACGGCCCCAATTGCATAAGCGCTGGCATCGCTTTGTACCTTGAAAGGCTTAGAAAAATCTGGGCGAGCTAAAATGGGAGATGAAATCAAGGCCCTTTTCAGGTTTTCAAACGCTTCGCTTTGTTCTGGTCCCCACAACCACGGTGCGTTCATTTTCGTTAACTTCAACAGGGGAATTTTCACGGATGACTCCATGCGAATAAACCAAGAATACCACGATATACAACCCAGGAAGCTACGGAGCTCTTTGAGGTTACGAGGGGGCTTACAATTCAAAACCGGGGCCAACCGTTCAGGGTCGGGCCTCAGGCCCTCTGCGTCCAAACCGAAACCTAAATACGTCAACCTCTGGCAGCAGAATTCGCACTTCTTGCGGTTCACCGATAGCCCTGCTTCTTGAAGCTTACTTAGGACGACTTTCAGCGAATGGAAGTGTTCTCCAAACGTATCTGTGCCCACAATGATGTCGTCCAGATAGCCAAATATATTAGGCTCGAACTCAGGCCCAAATAATAAGTCGCTAAGGCGCTGAAACGTCTGTGGGGCATTACATAGCCCAATCGGCATCCTGGTATAGTGCCAAAGTCCCGACGCTGGGATAGCAAAAGCGGTGTACTTCTTGCTGTTTGCCTTCATCGGAATCTGATGGTACACATTCTTTAAGTCCACCTTCGACAAATACCGGGCCTTCCGTAACTTGTCGAGTATCCCATCCATATTGGGAATCGGGTACTGGTCCTGCACCGTAACCTTGTTGAGGTCTCGATAGTCGATGCAGAACCTGTAACTCCCATCTTGTTTCTTTACAAGCACGGGTGCACTGCACCAATCGCTAGCGGACTGTTCGATGAAGCCCTCGGCCGCGAGCTTGGAAACTTCTGCCCGGGCGACTTCTTCCATCTTCGGGGACATTCTTCTGAGATGATGTCGTACGGGTGTGCTGGTGTTCACCCGGATATGATGTTCCGAGCGATTCGTTACTCCGGGGCTGGGGTCATTATCTGGCAAGCAACGGTTGCGACACGGTGGTTTTTCAATGCCCGGTCACCGCCGCACTGTGAGGTCGGAGCTCGAATAGGGCTAAATACGCGACGTTCGAGGGAATGGGAAAGAAAGGCGAAATAAAATGAATCACAAACTTTTATTTATTATTTATGAGAAATCACTTTTATTTATCAAAAGAACTGGCGTAATTATTTGGCGCGATCACGACTAGGCACACACACTCTCATACATGACTCCGGTGCTATTTTCTTTACCGACGTTTCGTTGTTTTGTCTTCCTGGTGATGATCAATAGGCTTCTGTCGTGTTCTTTTTGTCTCTCTTAAGACGACGCAGGCGGTATGGGCACAGGAAAATCGTAATCACGGCTGTCAAAAACCACAGTCCAAGGTATCGCGAACCGGCTCTCCGTGACTACAATCAACTACGCTATAACTGTTCAGCCGCTCTCAACACTTCTCAACAACACTAATTGCTCTCTCACTCTGAACACGGCTTACACTTCTCAATACTGCTCGTACTCTCTCTCTCTCAAACTCACTTCTCTCTCACTCTTGCCTCTACTCACTCGGCACAAAGACTCACTAGTAAATCTCGCTCGCTCGACTCACACAACTCAGTACTCGCTAGTACTTCTCTCACGGCACTCGTTACTCTCGTCACTCGTTAACTCGTCAACTCGTTACTCGCACGTGCCTCTACTCACTCGGCACGACTTGCTCGTCAGAAATCACTCACACTCTCTCGCTCGTGGTTCACACGTGAATGCCCCACCGACACATATCGCTCTCCCTCTTTGACGTCACGCGCCCTAGCGGCCTTAACTCTAAATTAGTTATTGTACGGCGCGAATTACAATTTATGAAATAAATCGGCTTTCTTATTTGCTCTTCTGGCGCAATATTCCGGCTCAGGTGTGGTTCGCTCATCAAATCACTGCTCGGCTCTGACACGAAATTTTGTAGTGTCACACGGTTCACTAGCTGTTCAACTTTGTATAATTCGTCTGGGCCGCAAGTAGATTTCCCACCCACTTGGCGTACATTAAGGGCTTTCTATCAA
The DNA here is from genome assembly GCA_902732785.1 of Trichogramma evanescens. Classification (NCBI taxonomy): domain Eukaryota; kingdom Metazoa; phylum Arthropoda; class Insecta; order Hymenoptera; family Trichogrammatidae; genus Trichogramma; species Trichogramma evanescens. Next base: position 9,535 of record CACVKI010145244.1, on the reverse strand, counting down.
CCTCCTCTAACTTGGACGAGTGCCAAGGGCCTTCTTTCGCCCTCCACAAGTATCGCCCGTTGCGAAGGTCGACATCGAATTTCAACATAAAGTCCATGCCCAATATGATGTCGTTGTTGAACGTTGGAGCTACGTGGGCCTTAATCCTATCAGTCGTATCATCCACGGTAATCGTTAATGGTAGTTCGCCCGTGGTCCGGGTTGCTCCCCGTGCAGCACCTCCGATCCATCCCTCTTTGCTTTCCAAACGATCAGGGAACTTATCAGCTACACGGGCGGGAATACCTGTTATATTCGCCCCCGGGTCGAGCAACGCAATGTATTCTTGTCCCCCTATAGAGAACTGGGCATAGTGGCGATTTTCTTGGCACATTCCTGCGATCTCCGGGATTTCTGGGCCGTTCTCGCCCGCTGGAGCAACTGCTGGCGCGGGCTGGTTTACTCTGGGCTCCAACTCAAGCCAGAGTTGTTCTGCGCCCTCGTCCAGTTCCACCAGCCGCCTTTGCCCGTCTTCAGCCAACTCCCATGATGGCAGTGCCTCCAGAGCCATCTGTGCATTTTCCTCGACCATTCTCGCAACATTTTGTGCAATGAGCTGACTCATCTGCTGTCTTGAGTCCCTTTTTCGACCGATCGTTCTTTTGGGCTTGGTCTTCATTCTCTGCCGAATCCAATTCCCACGCCAAATTTTCTGCTGCCTCGTCGTTCTCTTCGGGTACCCAAATCACATGTTCTAAAAGATCTTCTTCGTCGCTCTCCCCCCTTTAATTTCTTCGCGGGCCTCTGTTGTTACATCGGGGACTGTTGCTGGCCCGCCAGTGGTCCCGCCAATCCGTTTCTCAGCGCTTGTAACACAGGTGCACACTTTGGGCATGTCCACAACAGAACTCCTTGCGATTCGCCCGATCTTCATCTGTCCTATCTGATCTTCGGGCTCCCACCCTGTCTCTTCGCTCATGCTCTTCGTCATCGATCTTTACTCGCAATCTCGGCTTGCCACACCAGATCTTCCACCATGCGAGCAGCATTGTTGGCAGTGCCACCCATGGTGTTGGCTTGTGGGTTTTCTGCCCCTGTCTGGCCCTGGTTATTCACCCGTGGGCGTTCAGATTCAATCGATATCATAGCCTATTTATTTCGCGACAGTTCTTTTTCGCGGATTTCAGCGGAAGTTGCCGGAGTTCAACGGTGAGTCAGCGAGTCTATAGCAAGCTCGCACTGACGACGGGCCCAATATCCCCTCTGGGAGTAATCGACCAGGTAAGGTTGTCCTGTACTAAATTTATTCGACGGCAGCTGATTTGCTGCCTTGGGGTCAGCCGTCCGTCGTAAAAGATATAGGATACATATATTTCCTACATCTTTTCTTACATTCTTAACTAACAAAATCTAGCAGTATCAACAATAAAATTATCTAAAATATGAAAAAACTAATTGCACCCATTTTTATACAATTTTCAATGTACGTATAAACCCTTTCACTTTGGATTTAATAAATTTTTCACTAGTTAACTGTTTTAATACATTCTGAAGTAATTTGAAATATCTTTTAGCATAATACACATAATTTCGTGGTCCAACAGTACGCTGATGTATAGGCAGTGTTAAACTTTTAAACCATGTGTTTCTCACTTTCTCTGCAAATTCATTCATTAGTTTATCGTATTGTCGCACTATTGAATTCACCACAAATATCTGTCGTCAGTCCGGTGGCTTAACCTAAAATATATATGATTTTAAGATTATACTGGTTCTGTAAAAAGTGTTAAATAAATCTAAATTGTTTTTTCAATGCAATTGATTAGCATATATTTACACAACTTATAGCTTGTGAGGATATTTCGGGGTTTGAAAAATAATAAACAAATGATAATGAATGGAAATAGAAAAATAATATCGTGAATTAATTATTAAGTTAGGCTAATTACAAAGCGATTGCTCGGGGCGCCACGGCATGAATTGCATTCATTCATTTTCTACCTAGTCATGCACTTTATTATTATCAATGTTTAAATTGTTAGCACAAGGAAAAGTTTCAATAGAAGATTCATTTAAGTTTTTCTGTTTTTGTTTTAAATGTCTTTGTAAAGAGTCTATTGAAACATACTCCTTATTGCACTCTCTTACACATTTATAACCATGAAGTGTTGTCTGTGGATATTGCTACCTCTGAGGATCAGCTTATGTACCCCTGCTCTGACAGCCGATCAACTGCCAGTCTCCTACAGATTGACAGATCAGCTGATGGTCATCAGTGTACGTCAATTTTGGCGCAAGATTACACGTGTAACACACTTGCACTTTGAAGTAAATTTATCGCGATAAACGTTACTTTGAACATGTACTACTCGAAATTGAAATTAATGGTACGGATTACTGTACCTACTGTAAAACCGCTTGTACATCACACTTGCGAAATAATGAAAGCCGACAGAAATTGACGTCGACACAGTACGAGCAGTAGCATAACGGATACAAAATTATGCTTCCTTTCTTTCCATGGATGTATTGAAAATGTGCGTCAACTCAAGAATAACGAATGATATTCTCCATTTTTTGGATTCACATACTTGACGTGTTATCCTGTTATTATTAAAGGAGTGGTTATAGCTGGCACTTTGTAACGCAGTGGCGTGCTACCGCACCACACTGTCATGCAGAGTCCAGTGAAAGGCAGAAACCCTTCTTTCCCTTCGTCATCACGGCATCACGGCATGCGAATAAACGCGAGTCAACGCGCCTGAGAAGTTATACGCGAGAGAAAGACACGAAACGGACTGATGTGATGTGTATAGAGCAGCTAATATAAGCACACGGCTGACGATCGATCCGGTGATCGATTGCGAGACTGTGTACATTAACGAAGTACGGCGCTATTGGTTACTGGGCCTAATTATGAAAGTGCAAAGCGAGATTTGACACTCTGTACAGGACGGCCACCGACTACACTGGTAAAGCCGAATTACCATCGGGCTTTGATTGCGGTGTGCAAGAATCCTTGAGTGTAGCGGTCCTCTGCTTGCCATACACCGTAGCTGTTTCCACCAAGTCAAGGTGTTAAAAATCTCCAATCCGAGTCTCCGAAGAGTAATTCGCAATTCTTGTTATACCCTGCCAAGTGCTTTCTCTCTCTCTCGTGTCGCGTCCAACATCCGTTGAACTCTAATCCCTACACCCACTGGAATAGATTATTAGAAAATCCGTGTATTGTATAGTTGAGTCATCGATTTTTTTTCTACCTTATATCCTTCTGTGAGAAGCCTGCAGGAGGCTACAGCCCGTGCGCAGGAAAGATTACTAACACCCCCCTCCTTACTGTCTCGCATTTGTCCAGGCCCGAAGACCTGTGGGGTAAGGAAAACCTGAGAGTACACGTAGTGCATAAGGGCAAAACCATGTCAAGCGTGAGGGGTCAAAAAATGATACCAAAACTAAGTATGTATTTTTAAAGAGTTCATTGAAAAATGAAAATCCTGAATGTTTCAGCCCTATAGGTCCATCCGTCATGGATCTTCAGGGACTCAAAGTTGGAATTTCATTTTTCAAATTTTAAAATATATGAAAAAATTGTTGAAACTTGATTTTTGATGTAAAATTTTATGAGGAATTCAAATTTCTTATCAAAAATCATATTTATAACTTCAAAATCTCTAAATTATGAAAAATAGCAGTCAAAAATAAATGTTCGAATCCAGCGATTAGGCCAATATTGTAATATGTTCATCGATATATCAAAATAGATAAAACCATCTATAACTTTTGACCTGTTTGTGATATTGAAAATATGATACCGGATTCGAAAAGTTCATTAAAGCTTGCGTAGAATATGTTTACTCGCAAGTTCTACAGATACCATTTTCCGCAAAACTACAACGGTTCAAAAAAGTATGAAAAATGTGTCCGTCCCGGACTTGATGGGTTAAAAGTACATACTTAGTTTTAGTATCATTTTTTAACCCCTCACGCTTGACATGGCTTTGTCCATATGCACTACACCTTATTAATACTTACATTAGACCACTTACAACAGATTTAAGTAATTATTTATCCGTATTCTTAAGTTAATCTTTTGTAAATTTGGCAACGATTGGGTGTCCATTCATGACTAGCGTTTCAATAAATTCCTTATTGATTTATTTTTAGTAAATGAGAATATACATTGGTTATTTCGAACCCGACTAAATACATTTTCAGCATATCATTTCGGGGTGAGTAACGTTATACTTTAAAATACAAGTTATAATAAAAAGTTATTAAACAAAAAATGTTTTTAACATGTTTTAGATTTATTTATAATCTTGGGTTTCCGGAATTGGTAAGGGGTTTTCCTTTGTTATGCTTTTTCGCTTTTTCTTTACGTCCTGCGTTTTGAGGATTTCTTGAATTAGCGCAAATACTAGTAAGGACTTGCCTATATTTAAGGAAATCTATCTTATACTTAGATTTTCTTATTTTTTTCAACATGCATTCTGAGAATTATAATAACAGATACATGTATATAATTTAAAAGATGTTTAAATTGAAATTAAAATTCATAAAACATGTGAACCCAAAACTTACCATGAACTCCCATTAGTATATGTTCAGGGACTTGTGTTTTATCATTCTCACCTACAGATTAACCTGTAGGAGTCATTTTTTGTAAGACATGTTCTGAAATTACTAATTTAATTAGTTTTCAAGCCATATCATTATGTCTTTCTACTTATAAAAAAGAGATGGACCTCAAAATGAAGCATCGTAAAACGACCTCTGATTGGCTGACACTGACGACGACGCCCGACGTGAGCCGACTCAATACGAGCACCTGCGCTGCTAACTGTCAACAGACAGTTAGTACTTAAGTAACCTCAAAACACGAAAGAAAAAATTGTCGCGCGCGAGACGCGTTTGAAACTTACTATTTCTGAACTATTTCTGAATCTTAAACTAACCTCAAAATACAAATGAAAAAATTGACGCGCGCGAAGCGCGTTTGAAACTTACTATTCGTGAATCTTAAACTAACCTTAAAACACGAATACAACATTGACACGCGCGGAACGCGTTTAAACCATCTAGTGAAAATAAATTTCCCAATCCCATATGTGAGGCATTTAACAGATCTTAAATAACTTTGGTTACTCCCACAATTTTGGTAAATTATCTTTTTCACACTTTTAAGCAAGGTATACATGCATCTCTCCGTATTCATGGCTTCAGTATTCGCGGATTTCACTTATTCGCGGGTTTTTAAATGTGGCTATCCCTCCATATACACGTATGCAGTTTCAATTATCCGTGGTTTTTTACTGCTGGTTTCGATTTTGGAGCCGGATATAACGAGCAAAAATTTTGAAAAATTTTGGGAAAAATTTACGTTTGTATCGAGAAATTAGCGTATTTACTTTTATAACAGAATACTCGTACAGAAACTCAATAGCAGAAATTTGTAAAAAAAGCTTTTATAAAACAAGTTGAATTATTCGACGATCAGTTTTACGGTTGCTTTCGAGGAGAAAATGTGTATTTACTATTCATTTTGAAAAAATGGTGTTCCCGAAGCAGCGAGTGAAGAAGTTCAAGATACTTTTCTCATTAAAAAATGTAGCATGTATTTTGAGTCACGTGCGATCGGCCATCGATGAAGCTCTCGATGAAGATCCAATCGTCACGCGAAGTTTGCGATTTCGACACAACTGTGAGCAATGGCTTCGTACCAACAATTGTATAAAGATTTAAGCAAACGTTCTAAACAATCGCGATTAACAGGCTACTTTAAAAAATTCTAATTTACTCTATTTTTTGTACTACATTTAATTACAGCATTTTTTTACAATAACAGTTATGTAAAACTTCAACCAATCAGGTTTCACCTCAATTTTAATATACCAATTACCCGTTTTCATGTTTTCATGTTCGCGGTTTCTGTATTCGCGGTACTTTTTGGAAACGCATTAACCGCGAATACTGAGGAATGCCTGTATTCAATAATTAGGGAAAATAAATTAGGCATATCAAAAATTTTGGTGAATAATCCTTTTCTTTAGTTATTCAGTGGATTCAGCGGTTTGAATTCCCCAATTCTGTATGTATTTCCATCCTACTTTAGGACGAATAATAATGTTTACAATAATAGCTCCCCCACGTGGGGGAGCGGTGGGAGAGCAGTGGGGAGCAATTTACCCAATGGGGAGCATTGGGAAGCAGTAGTTAAAAAGTGCCAAAATCACGTAAGAATCAACAAAAAACACGTAAAAATAAGGCTTTTTAAAAATTGTGGTAAATGTGGGGGAGCTAGTATGTTGAAAATAATGACGTACTTTCCTCACGTCATTTTTCAAGTCAAAAAATGATGTGATTATCTGTGTCGGATTTGAAACAAAAACTCACGTCATTTTCCACCTCAAATCGAGCATTAAAAAATGAAAATGACGTAATTTTGCCTGAAAAAGACATAATTTATGTAGAAATAATATCCTCGCCTCCGTGCAAGAGGCGTCTTACATTACGGTTAGAGAAGGTCGCATCTCGTAAGTATTTAAATGGAAAATTCGACCTTTTCCAACTGGAATCCGAGATGCGCCCTTCTTGCACGAAGGCGACGATTTCAAGTTGAATGGCGTAAATTCGAATAAGAGCCCATATTTCACTTTATTTAGCGTCATTGATGCGACAAATTATTCATTCTTTTTATACCCTTAGACTTTTTACAAAGGTTTCATCAAAGAAGTGTTCGTGCATGAAATTTTTTTTAAAGAAACATTTTTATTGTATTTTTAATATTAAGTACATCATTTATTAATTGTACATTTATTATTAATTGTTCAATAAACTACATTCATAAAAATAATCTCTATTAAAGACTAAAGTACAGCCTTCAAATCATTTTGATCGTTCAAGGAGATGGCGAAGCCAGCCCAGAAATTAAAATTTCAATCCTGTTTTGTCAATTATCTGCCGAATATTTCTGTCAAAGTCTAAATTTAGAGCCTTTCAGAAAAATATTTATTCAAAATTTAAGAAAATTAAATTGAGTGATTTTCAGGCTGGCTTCTATACTCTCTTAAGACGATGAGATGAGATGAGATAAATAATAAAACGAAAAAATTCGAAAATTGCTCAATTCTATTTTTTCCTCTCTTGGTATGTAACGACGCCTAAAGCACGCCCAAAGCCGCCTATCATATTCTCAGCAGTTTTTCTTTCTTCCTGCGTAGTTATTACTTTAGGGATCCTGTTTTTATGTAAAAGATATTGAATAAAGCCCTCTGCAAAAGATAAAGACAATATGGCAAATGAAACAATTAGAATCAACGCTTACAGGTATACAATCATCGTACTATGTAACGCTTCTTTTTTCTTAAGAGTAAATGCTTGTCTATGCTGCTTATCTGCAGTTCTATGCCTTTGTACAGATTTTACTAGACAAGATCCACCTTCCCAAACCGAATGTATAAGTTCTCGTACGTATCCATATTTCGATTTTGCATTGAGGGCATCTTTCCACCTTTTTTTAGGAACGGATATACAGTAGAATAGATGCACCATTTTTACCTGAAAAATTAAATAAATCAACAAAAGACAAAAAGCTCGGGATGACGAAGATGCAAAAAATGAAGTAAGGGACTTTCTACTTTCAAGCAAGGATTTGCGTTTAAGATGTAGTGCATACAAATATGATACATGTTACAAACCTTTTTTAGTTCACCGGTTTTAGAATCTATCTTTTCACCAATCCATGTACTTAGGTTATCGCGTTTTTCACCAGGATCTTTTGAATAATCGTCAGTATCGTATTCACATATTTTAATTTTTTTTACATATTTTTTTTTTGGATTTGTTCCCTAGATTCTGGTTTTCGACACCGCGGTGATAGGCTTGAGCAGTAGCCACGTGGCTAACGCGTTGTTGTACACATACTGACTCAAATTACTATCGCAATCATCTGCCATAGTTTTAAACTGCTCAAGCCTATCACTGTGGTGTCGTGGGTTCAAATACTGGTGACGGCATTATAGACATACTTTTATTGCACTTAAATATATTTTTATTGGCGATACGGGAAAAAATCATCGGTTACCGCGGTGACGGCCGTCACCGAAAAAATTCTCGGTGATGGCGGTGACGGCCGTCACCGAAAAAATTGTCGGTGATCGCGGTGCCGACCCTAACCGAAAAAATTGTCGGTGTTCCCGGCGATGGCCGTCACCGTAAAAATTGTCGGTGATCGCGGTGCCGACCCTAATCGAAAAAATTGTCGGTGTTCGCGGCGATGGCCGTCATCGAAAAAATTGTCGGTGATCTCAGGGACGGTGGTATTTAAAAAAATCTTTTTGACTATCGGGGTGACGGAGGTCATGAAAAAGAATTCAAGATTATCACGATTATCATGAAAATCGTCGGTGATCGCAGGGACGGCGGTAGTTGAAAAAATCTTTTTGACGATCGCGGGGACGGAGGTAATGAAAAAAATTCAAGATTATCACGGTTATCATGAAAATCATCGGTGATCGCAGGGTCGGCGGTAGTTGAAAAAATCTTTGACGATAGCGGGGACGGACGGAGGTAATGGAAAAATTCGAGATAATCAAGATTGTCATAAAAATTGTCGGTGATCGCGGATGCGGTGGTTACCGAAAACTTTTTTTTCGTAACCTCGGTTTTGCCGGTATTTTGTTAATGCTTATGGCTTCGCCGGTAACTGACAATATCGTCCATGATGTTAGTGAACGCAGCGTCCCTGCGGTTACCGCGAATATCGTGTATGCTCGCGGCTTCTCCGTGAACTGAGGAAATCGTTGATGTTCGCAGTGATCGTAGATTATGACGGATCTGTCAATACTGAAAAATAAAATCAATAACCGTGATTCTGGCCGCAATCAAAAGGACTATTAATGATTGCGATTACGTTAATGATTTCCTGGTTAAATCGGTGATCGAGAATTAAAATGAGAAAAAGAATTGAAATCTGCACTGCGATTTTGATTTCGTTTTGATCATACTTATAGCCAAGAAGTTTGTCAATAACAATCGATTTTTCGATTATCATTGATACTGAAAATTTTTTTCTTCATCTAGGTGATCTCTCTTTTTTTTTTATAATCTATTAATGCTCGAACCCACTTGTAATTTCTAATATTGTAAGTTCGGACGCTTCGGGAGTCTCTAATAATTTCTTGGGCGTCATCTGAACTTGGCGAATAACGGTAAAAATCTGTTTTTATATTGATTCGTTTGGTAACCGAGAATATATCTGATTTTCCGAAAAAAATTGAAATTTTTTTTATATGGCAACGGATTTTTCCAGTTCCATTATGACGCCTTTAAAATATGAAATGAAACGGCACATCTGATTATTACAAATAATACTGCCGCGATCTTAGTTTCTGCTGCATTTCTAAATCATTTCTAACTATTTTATCGTTTAGGAAAAAACAGGCTTTGTGTGCGCTTTTTATCGTTGACGGTGACGTTATCACTTAAACATCAAATACTACGCAAAGAACGTGAATTCGTGAACTATCTCAAATTTTTCGTATAAAACTATAATGTA
>CACVKI010145243.1:25557-46548 GCA_902732785.1 Trichogramma evanescens | reverse complement strand
TTTTTTTTTTTTAAATTTTCGAAAAAAAATTTTTTCGAATTTTCTTGTAAATGCACCAACTTATGAAAAAGTAATCATTTCAAATTTAATTTAATTATTATCATTTTGAATTTTTATTTTGATTACTCAGAAAAAAAAATTTTTTACCTTTTTTTAACTTTTCAAAAAAAAATGTATTTTTGTTTTTGCTTCCTCCATAGAAGAGTTTTTCCTTGTACTATTAAACAATATATTTGATTTTTTTTAATTTAAAAAATATACAAAATAACGATATACTAAATTTTTTTTAAAATTATTATTAATCGTAAATAACTTTTATGGAGGAAGCTCCTTGCCAATGTCTTGGCAGCGGTTTTAATTTTGTTCTCAACATCAGCAATGAATATAAAAGTCATATAATTGTAGTACCAATTAGAAAGAGAATGTTTTTTGTTTTTTAATACATAGTAATTTATTGTGAGCATGGTACCTTAGCGAGTACTTATTTTTTGCTAGTGGTTTTTTAGGCTTTGGCAAGACCCGTACGCACTCGTTTTCTATGATTTTCTCAAAGTTGTACAGTTATAATATCTTTTACCCAAAGATTAGCTTGACTAATGGAAGCATGGCTGTTCTAATTTGAAAGGGATGACGAAGCCTGTCCAAAAATCCAATTTTCAATCCAGTTACTTCTAAAAGATTTCATGGCGACGTATAAAACATCAAAATGAATTCAGTAGAAGTTTCAGATAAAAGAATTAAAAATTTGATTTTTGGGCTGGCTGTCATTCCATTAAATCGATCGCTCGGTAATCTTTGGCTCATAATTGAAAACATAGCGTACGTCTGGTCGTTAACCCCGCAGCGCACACATTTCAACTGCGCTCAACCCTTCTTCCAACATTCAAGTATGAGAGATACTTCTATTTAAAGATTCTCCCGCAATATCGTTCGTACACACACACACACACTCTCTCTCTCTCTCTCTCTCTCTCTCTCTCTCTTGCTTTGATTTTCTAGCGCCCTACTGTCACTTGGTATATGTAAATGCGTTTTTACTTTTTGCTCGATCGTTTGCTTTCTTTCTACTCTCAAATAACGAATATTTGTTCTAAATATTTTACGGGCTAAACGATTTTTTTCTTTTATTGATTATGGCCTATTATTGAGTAAGTGTATTGGCGTTTCATATGCAACAACAATTACTCTAATGAATCGAAATAACAGTTTTATTCTTATACATTTATGAAAAAAAAGATTCAATGAAAAAAAACAATAACAAAATGTGTCACTCATCAACAGGAGCAGCTCTTTAGTTAGATCCCTACATTTAGTGGCTTTCGCTTCGTTCCCGGAACACTGACGAGTTGAGGGCAGACAGAAATGACTCGACGCGCACTCACACAATATCCCTCGAGCGCACATATTTGAGCGCAATAGAACTTCACGCGACTGCATCGCAGACTCTCTGCTAGCGAGACTTGCTCTCCGCGCGCGCAACAAAATGGGAGAAACTGAAAAGCTCGTATCTCTCACATGTAGGTATATGCCGCCAACAGCAGCAGGCGAAGTTAGCGAGAAAATCGATCCTGTACTTCGCCATTACCCACCTGCAAAAGTCAGCTTGCGCGTTTCACGCGTTCAAAACTTCATGATTCTATTGACATTCTAAAGACTTTTTTACTCGACTCGTAAAAGAATTGGAATATCTTAATTTTTTTCATTTCGTCGTACTTAATTGATATTAGATATTAGAATATCTAACGAACCGACAGGGGCAAGGAAGGGCCTAGGTATACATGCAAGGTCATTAAACCCTGCTTCAGCTATATTGTTGACGTCATTGCAGAGCTCTGGCTGTTATAATATATTACAAAGCATGTACAGGACATTGCTACGCGAGAGCCACACTTTTGTGTATTTACGAATGTACCTGCCCACTCTTCGATGTGGAAAAAAATGATTAATATGTCTAAGAGATTCTTTTGGACATTTTAGAACCTTATTTAGAAACTTATTTCTTTTCGTAATGTTTATGATCATTTTTGTTGAAAAATTTTTTATTTCATTCTCATTCGAGTCGCGTTGTTGTGTTGTTGTATTGCCAAACCGGAGAACTATTTTCTATTGATGAAATGATCTTAAACTTTGAGTAAATTTTTTCAGAAAATAAAGAAACAACTTATTGTGCTCCCTCTCACATTTTCGCGCGTTGATTTAATTTTTCAAGTTTGCGAACAAATGGATAATCATACAACGAGCTTCTAAAATTTTAGTGAAAAACTAACCGTTAGTTGCTCAATGTTCAGGATATATTGGATTGTTGGAAGCATCGACGGTGGTATGCACATGTTGAAAAAATTGCGCATAATTTAGTGTCATTGAAATGAAAATTATTGTATAGACTTACCGGGACAGCCGGGATTCAGGTCTGCGACGAGGCAGCCCGGCTAAAACGGCGGCAATCAGTCTGAACTGAATGCTTTGATCGTCATCGCTGATGGTCGGTTATTGTTACTTTTTTTTAATCCTACATCGATCACGGTCGACTCAAGAATCTGCAGTGAGTCATTGCTTATTTAAAGGACAGCGTTCTGAGCTTGAGTGGATTTTTATCTATCTGTGCGCATTGCTTCTGCACCAACCACACCCGTGTTACTGATACGTCAGCTGCTACTACACTCTTCTCAGCTCTCGCTTAGGCATTATAGGTATACGAATTTGTATGTCCTCCCTAGGTGAACTACGAGCGCCGAGTGCTTTTGTTCCTGCTGCTGGAAAGAGAGAGAGAGAGACGCACTCGGCGCAAGCGCTCAAGACATGTACTCCTTTGCACACTGCATTGAACATGATTTTTCATCCCCCGCAAGCGCAGTGTGTATATAATATACGGAGCGAAGATAAAAGAGACAGCTGAGTTTTTGATTTTTAAAGTCAGATTGGCTTATATTTCGAGCAAATTGAAAAATATGTAAGGAAGTATTCATCTCTGTCGTAAAAACTCTATGGACACTTGAAAACAAGTCTACCACGAGGTTTTTAATAAAGATGTTAATTAAAAATATGAAAAAAAGAGTTTAAAATTTTGAATTTTCCCACTAGCTTCGATCTACCTTGACTCCTAAATCATCTCGTCAAAAACAAACCAATAGACGATTATTTTTATAAAATAGTATGACTATTAATAGCATAATTTTTTCCATTCGCAATATATTAAAGTTCTACCGAAATATTGGGACATTCCTGACGTATTGATTAGTATGTTCATCATGTCAGGTACACGAAAGTGTCTCTTTGAAAAATGTACGGGATTCTCATTTTATTTTAATAGGATTGATCATATTTTCAAGAGGATGCTCTATTACAATAAATTAACAGATATTTTTTATTGAATTTAGCGGTAAAATGCTGCAAGGGTACACAAGAAAACTTGCACGTGCAATGTGTGATGAGTCATCGAAAGGTTGGCCCACACCTATCCCTTGAAAACAATTGACTTCCACGAATTTACCAATATTTATACTCAAATGTAATATCTGACTTAAACTTAATGTTATAATTTTGGAAAATACAGTGTTAAAATCTAAATTATTCGTGTATATATTATTTATGAAAATTACACGCGGATGTGAATTAATTTATGCCAGTTAAACATTGTGATGCTCTATGCACTGAGTCAGGAACCAGCTTATACTCTTCCTTACATTTCGCAATGTAAATAGATTGTGTGAAGGGAATTTCAATGAAAAATGCAACCATACATATTTTTATCGTGGTAAAAATGAGCTCGCAATAAGGTTGACTTTGCATACAACATCGTATACAATGAACAAAAAATTAAGTTCAAGACCACATTAGAATCATTAATAACATTTAATAAATTAGATACAAAACTCAAAGACTTCTTTGATCGTGAAAACAAATGGTACGCATAAGAGCGTTGATAAGTCAAATGTACATTATATGCGTAGCTCCAAATGCACGTTCTATGGCAATCGTATAGCCGATTACGAGTTAAAAAATATTTCCAAGAGATTAAACTAACAACTTTTTTTATATATATATAAAAAATACTCCGGTCTGGGGTCTGGTATATCGAACCATTTCACCGAAAATAAAATAATTGGAATTTTCAATGATTTTTTCTGAAGGCCTGAAGCACTCAAAAAATCTGAAAAAATTCAAGGTTGTTTGGATTGTTGAAAAGTACCTTCATGACTTTTTTCAGATTTTTTAATTACTTCAGGGCTTCGGAATAAATATAAATAAAAATAGACGTTTATAGCGGGGGTGGGGGGTAGGAGGGGGGGGGGGGGAGAGGGGTCTAAAATTTTGGTTTTGGGACCCTTTTTCAATGTACATATAAACATATAAAAATTTCAGGAAAAAGTAAAGTTAAAAAAATAAAGTTTTTAAAAAAAATTAAGTTTCTTTTCTATATAATTTAGGAAATGACATATTCCGGTGGAGCACAATTAAATTATATCTGTTATTATGTACTTACGCGTACTCACTGAGATTTAAAAATCATGGTTGCGTATTCCGTGGATCCACACAGCACAATCGATCATTTTTCGAAACGAGCTTCACGATAATTGAATTAATGTAAAATTTTGTTGTCGGTACCTGTACAACGATGCGTTGGACTCGACTGCACGTGCCAGACTGAGGCATATCGCCAGTCGTGTGTCTGTTTGTTTCTATTTCTCTCTCTCTCTCTTATTCGTGTATTCTACTACCACATATAACAGCTGTACGCTTGCAATGTCTCTCTTGCATTATACCTACATCTTTGTATGAAGGATCCTTTTTTTCGATTGTTGTACTCTTTCAAAGTTTCGGTGGACAGAGGAAACATCTGCCTATGAACAGTACAGGTGATGGCGAAAAGTAAAGCTAAGATTTTTACGTTTTTTTACTTAGGTGTATGGAAAAACTGAAAAACGCATTAACATCTAATCTTCGCAATCATCCGAAAATATTATATGTAAGTCGAACATATTTCAACGGGTATAAAGAAATATCTTTGTAAAACTTTTTATATATATTTTATTGGCGTACAACTTTTTAAAATCTATCATTTTGTGATTGTATTTTCGAATTGCTTAAACTTTGAAGAATCGTCTTTCAAAAGTTGGTAAAGAAATTTAAATTTAAAGTCTTTCGAAAACTTTTTTTGTTTTTCTAACTGGCCGCCAAACATACTGAACCGATCCTTCTGAAATTTTTACAGTTTATTTTTGGCCTACGCATAGCTATCGTTGGAACCTCTAATATTTAAAACATTTATTTAGAGGTTCCAACGATAGCCCATACCTTTACGAACAAAACCGTTAATTTTTTTCTTTAGTTAAATCTCTCGATCTGAATCATGGTGGTCAGCAGAGACCCTTTTTTTTGCTTTTACGGAGATTCGGTGTATATGCGTATTTATAATTCTTAAAAAAAGTTTTTTACGTGCTTCAATAGTTATTTTATACAACCCCAGACGACTGATTGTTTTAAAAATCATCTATCCTTCGAAATAAATTCACAAAAATCGTATAATTTTTTAAAGCATGTAAACCAAATCCCCCGTCTTGTTTACTACAATTATTTTCTTGAAATAAAAAAATCGACAAAATTTTTTTGGAGTTGTGAACAATTTTTGGGGAAATAATGCCGACATTTTGTTATTTTTGAACCAAAGTTTTTCTAATCAAAGTTGTTCTAGTTCAGCTCGGGGCCACATGGGGTTCTACCCCCTGGTCCTATAAATAAACCCAATCAATCAATCAGGGACATTGTGATGCTTGTTAAAACCCAGTAATTTTTTTCAGGATTCGCTGAAGACCGTTATCGTGACATACCGTGATTTATTTTTTAAAACATTTGTAGCAGACTATACTGGGTCTCAAAATGGTTTTTTTTAATTTTTATGCAGTATAAGGCCCATTAAGAATAAGTATCATTGTAAGCGTCACTTTTTAATGAATCTTTGAAATATATGTTGCAGGTATCCAGCATCAGTTTTCGTGGGGGATACCTTTTGCTATTCTTCCGGCATGACATTTGTAGTGGTCGGTATTATCGGACATTTCAGCAAAACGATGCTATTATTCTTCATGCCTCAGATATTCAACTTTCTATATAGTGTACCACAACTCTTTCATTTAATTCCTTGTCCACGCCACCGACTTCCCAAGTAAGTTCATTTTCTTTAGACTTCGTAAGTGTTACAATCAATAATGTATTGCGTATAACTAACTGATTTTTGATTTATAAATTTAAAAACTCTTTTGTTTCATAGATATGACGAAAAGACAGATATTTCAAAGCCAAGTGTCATAGTGTTTGATAAAAAAGAGTTGAACCGTTTAGCACGCTTTATAATGTCGATATTTCGATGTTTTCGTGTAGTAGACTGGAAAGAGAGCGACGATGGAATCGTCGTTTGTAATAATTTAACATTAAATAATTTTGTACTCATATTTTTTGGACCGATCAGAGAACCTAGTTTGACAAATATTATGCTTTTGATTCAGGTATGATATAACTTCTATTAAAGTATATGCTAAAGTGGTATGAAACTTTCTTACATTTTTTTAAATTTCAGGTAATATGTTCAGTATTCGCCTTTATAATTAGGTATCCTCTTGCATCTGTTTTTTATGATACTTAAGAAATTGTTAAAGTGTCAACGAAAAGGAAATATTTCTATAATCGGTGCTAGACAAAGAATTTTTGTGATGTTGGAATATTAAATAAAAATAAGTATAACTATTTTTCAGACTAGTGCAGGAAATATACACACTATATTTCTTACAAAATTCATAAATATGATCGTTTATAACACATCTGTACAAAGCACCTTTATGAGGTGCATTTTTTCATAAATAACAATAAATTATAAGAATTTTTACTTCAATAAAGTGTCATATACAATTATTATTTAAATCAAACTTTTCAGAACGAATCATAAGATAAAAAACTACTTATTAAAGGTCACAATTATACCACAGTTGTGACTTTTCAAAACATTTTTCCCAATAATTCTGTCTAACTATCAAAAATCGACATGCTGGGTCTGCTAAAAGTTCATGAATGTCGAAAATATTGTTTTCATCACGCCGTGTGGAAAATTCTTAAAAGTGACTTCCTGCACTCGATGAGGAAAAATACTATACATAACTGAGGCGGTTGTCAATCTTGCACTTGTGTCAATGCAACCCTTGCTACGCTCGGGCTGACACTCTTGCAAAATAGACAACCTCCCGTCTCAGTTACGTAATGTACTATGTCAATTGCTTCATGGGTTGGAAATGGACCATTCCTTGTTTTATTATATATTTGTGACAAATCCAACAAATGCATCACATGTTCAATATAAAAATAAACTTTATAACTTTTATAAAACTTTATAGTCATTGAAATTTACTATTTAGTTTTTTCACTGTTATAAATTTTTATAGAACATGCAGAACTTAAGAGAAAAGAATACTGCGAGTAATCTAATTATTTTTTGGGTTAAAAATTATAATCTTTTATGATTCGTTCTAATTATAATACGATTTTCCAGTTAAAGTTCATAATAAATGCAAAGTATTCACGTATCTTTGTACACGTTTAATTTTGTCTATTGTTAGTGATGCAAGTATCAATATCACAACCATACACACAATCATACTCTTTGATTGAAAATCGTACTTATTCTTCTTGCAATTTAAGTTAATTTACAAATAGTTGTTAAATAATTTAACATTGCTGAAGAGATCTAATAATATCTTCTCCTAATCTATCAGACACAACTATTTGAGCTTTTGCAGCATCACGAAGACTGAAAATATGTGTGAGCTCCAAAAATGTTCGAGCCAAAGCCAGTGCTTTATCAAACAGAGAAATAGCCTCACTCAAGTTTCCTCTGTAAAATTATCATCATAAGAAATTTTGTTTGTTTTAAATAATTCTATAAAACATCAATATTATTACCTTTGAACTTCGACAGTGCCTAATGTTTCATACGCAAATTCACATTTTTCATCCAATTCAATAGCTTTTTGCATATATTCAACCGCTTTTTCAATGTCATTACTTGATTGTAATTGCAGCAATCCTCTGTAAACAAGAATTGTTGCATTTTCTGGATCTCGTTTAGCTGCTTTAACGAAGTAAGCATCAGCTTTAGTCAAGTCTCTATGGTCAACTAACATCTAAACAAATTTTTAATTTTAGTAGCGTTGTATACATTTTTAATGTGTAAAAATAAGTTGTAATTTAATCTCACCTGAGCATATAATGTATAACACTCAGCACAGTCTGGAAATTTCTCAAATGCTTTTTGGAAATTTGTCATGGCAGAATTGACCAAGTTCATGTCATTTTTAGATACACCATAACGGTAATCAGCATAACATTTTTGAACATAAGGTACTCCGAAATTTGGATTCAAGTCTACAGCTTTTTGAAAATCAGCTTTAGCTTCGTCAACTTTTTCCATAAGCAGATGAACCTTCAAATGTAGGAAAAATAAGCAGTGTATAATTATTGCAAACTTTCTCGTAAAATACAAAAAAAATTTCCATTTACCTGACCACGATTATGATAGATGTCACCCAAATTTGGATCAATGTTTTCAGCAAGTTGAAAATCGTCAAAACTTTTCTCAGGATCTTCGAGTTGAACATGCATACTTGCTCTTTTAATGAGAGCATTAACTTTCAAATCATTTGAAGATATGTCACTATTAACTACTGCATTAAGGTCTTTAGATGCTTCTTCATGAAGACCCATCAATAAGTAAAATGTACCTCTCAGCAAAATAACTTTCATTTTGTGTAGTGAATTGTCATCTGCTGCAAGAGTATTTAACTCCTCATTGCAAAGTGGTATTATGTCATCATATTGTTGCATCCGCAGTGCTTCTAAAGCCTTGTGGTATGGCCTATGGAACATAATTTACATAACCAATTATAATTAGATATAATTAACATTAACAAACATAGTATCTAAAAACTATTTTAAATTTTATTCAATTTACGTTTTGTTTTCTTCATTCACTTCTTCCTTTGCAAAAGGATCATTTTGGAAAGTCATAAAATATGTATTAATAAAATGTTTACTGGGCATAATTGGAACTTTTGTTTTCATATACTCCTGTGCATGATGTTTTCCTAGAAAAGTAGTAAAAAAAGTAATAAAAGTCATAAAATTATTATTTTGTCACCAATTACTTTTAATTATAACTGGCATTACCTAATTGTTTGAGTATTTTATCTGCTGTCAATAAAGTACTCTGGTTCTGAAATCTTTCTAATATACAAGCAGCTGTTATGTCTTCCAAAGCTGTTTCTAAATCATTACTTGATTCCATAGCTCTTGCTCTACGAATAAGTGCCTTTACATATTGAGGTTTTAATTTTAATGCTGTTGTGCAGTCAGCCTTAACAGCGCTTAGTTTTTTCTATAACAAAGGAATATTATAATGGATATAAGAAATGATGACTTTAAAATTACAGAAAAATCATTACAAACCAATTTTTCATATGCCGCTGCTCTGTTTTGGTAAAATGTTGCAAGGATATCAGGACTGTCTTGAGGACATACTTCAATTGCTGAATTATATTGGGCAATAGCCTCGTCAAATTTTCCAGAATTGAAAAATTTGTTACCTTCATCTTTGTAATGTATAGCTTTCTCTAAGGGACTTTGCTATCAACAAATACATAAAATATTATATATTAGTGCTTTTGAAATTATTTTTAAATCACAGTTAAAAATAATTAAATCAAGTTAATTCATACTCATTGGATTTTACTGTCAAAATAAGAAATTAGTAATTAGTAATCAAAATTAATAATAATCATTAAATGCACTGATAATTAAAAGCATTCATACGATAAATTAAAACGATTAAGAAAAACAGATTCTCAATAATGCCATTCATGAAAAAGCGAAATACTACTTTATTTAAAGTGAATGACAATTTCTGAGAGTTAATAGTTAATTATTCAATTGAACTAACCTCTTTTTTGATGCTAGCATTGCCGGTTTTTCCTGAAGCGTCGCCGTCAATGGATATCTGTTTTTCACCATTCTCTTTGACCAGACGATTATGTTTTTTCGATGTTTTATCATCATTGGGGTTACAATTACGATAATACATGTAACCAAGGCCAAGTGCCACCGGTGCACCAACGGCTAATGCCAACTGCCATTTGGGCAACGAACTTGATGCACCACTCGAATCCATAATTTGAAAATTTGTTGTAACAAATGAAGTTAATTTATAACAATGAGCAGTATGATTGATCGAGGTTGTCAATGAAGAAGATGTGCAAGAAACGAAGAGAGCTAGTGTGAGTAAGAGTGTATAGGCACGTGTGAATTGTGAAAGGTACAACCGATAAAGTCTGCGAACTGCGAACTTCTGTGAAGTGCAGAATACAATACTATCTCACTCATGAGTTTATGACTCACACTGTACTCTGTCAGCATTAAAGTAGGCTTAGTCTACAATACATTCGATACCTAACTTAGGTTTCAACAATTTTATATAGAAAAATTTAAGTCCACTAAATCGAGAAATTTCAAGTCAGTATTTGATATAAATCGAAAATCTACTTGTATTCATTGTATTCGTTGATATTTTGACAATACATTTTATAGGTCTTGAAATGTCATTATATTATTCATTTTTATAGTTACTTTTTAGCTTTAATTTTTGTTCTTTTTTCTAGTAAATTATGGTATTTAAAACATCAGTAAACTATTAATTATAATACTTGTAAAATATTTGTATGAAAATTTAATTATGTTTATTATGCTTTTAAATATTGGTAGTAACAAAAAAATAAATGAAAGCAGATATCAGTCTAAATAATTTATTTTATTAAAAACTTATAATTATACATTCTGTACATTTTGATATTTTTAATAAAACTTTTTGTGATATTAAAAATATAACACTATCACATTTAAGGTATATCAAGAATATCTTTTTTCTTCACAAGTAAATTACATTTGTCCACACTGAGAAATAGTAACTGGCATTTTGGGTTTATTATTTGGACCTGTAGGGACATTTTCAATTTTCCTAATCACTAACAGTCCATCAATAACCTTTCCAAACACAACATGCTTTCCATCAAGAAAATTACATTTAGCACAAGTAATGAAGAATTGACATCCATTTGTATCTTTTCCACTATTGGCCATTGAAAGTAATCCAACTGAATCATGCTTCAATGTAAAATTTTCATCTGCAAATGTACCACCATAAATACTTGTCATTCCAGTTCCATCACCATTGACAAAATCTCCACTCTGGATCATGAAATCCTTGATTACTCTATGAAAAGTAGCACCTTTGTAACCAATAGAAACACCATCTTTTCTATGCTCTCCCGTGCAAAATTGGCGAAAGTTCTCCGATGTTTTTGGGCACACATCTTCAAAAAGTTCAAAAATAATTCGACCAATTTCGGTTGAACCTACAGAGATGTCGAAAAAAACGACAGGATTGTTCGGATTGCGAAGTTGCGATTGAATTTGACTCCAAGATGGCATTTTAGTGAATGTTAAAAAATACAAGTGATATTATCGATTACGATATAGTATCGAAATACGATTTGTACACAATTAAACCTTGAAGTTCAGATTGAGGTGTTTAAGTTATTTAACATAACCTAAATCCTCTGGTGTGATACTGGAAGGCTGAGACCGGACTGACGGGCAACTCTGGAGTCTGAACTCTAGAGACTGTCGTGTGAGTCGTGAATCGTGATACTCGTGAAGTCGTGTTGCATACATAATGCACATATCAAGAAAATTAACATCAAAAAACTAATATCTATAAAAAAAGTTTGATTTTTAATAGTTATATTATACATTCCATGAAAGTTTTTTTCACGTCTTCATTTTTATACATGTTGGTCCTTAAAAATGTTTTATTTATTCTCAATTTCGCGATCTGATTCTGAGTTTCAAGATAGCGAAATTTTAAATGTATTTGCTCATTTTTCACAAAAAGTTGGCTTAATAAGCTGTAATTCTTTAAATAAAAATCAGTCGAGTGTCTCTGTTTTTCACAAATTTGTAATTTTTCGACAAGTTTTAAACTTAATTTTTATTTAAAAATTTATTGAGTAATAATTTTAACTAGCATTCGCATTCGCGCAAAAATTCGGATTGTTTATATGTAATATCTAGCGAGAATTATAGATTTCTTGATTTTCAAGAAATTGAGATAGTTTTGGAGCTGAAAGAGTCCTTTAAAAACTAGAAGAGCGACCCAGAAGAGAGAACTGAAAAAGCGATCGGAATATCCAAATTTATAGCGTTAGTTCAAACTCACACACGTTTTAAACACGAATGACTGCGGAAAAAAAGCTTTTTAAATTTATTATAAATCTGTAAAAACAAATTGTACACATAAATCTTAGCTGCGTGACTCTTAATTTATGCCCTTCTAATAAATAAATACTTAATATATATATTTAATAAATGAATATTTTTTTTAACTCGGTATTGTTATATTATTATTATTACTACTATTGTTGTTGTTGTTGTTGTTTTTGTTATTGTTGTTATTGTTGTCATTGGTTATACTGAGCCCCATTAGTTTTGTATTGAACATTTTGAGTTCCCTCACTGACCCACTGGTGTCGCTCGTCTCAAAAACCTCTTATTCGCTTCATTCTTGTCAGTTGTCGAGTAGTGCTAAGTGCGATAAAAAAATGGCAGCTACCACTAGTACAGCTGTCATCATATCATAGCAGCAGGCGCGGCGTAATGTGTGATATATTACATCTTGTTTTCCTACTGCTGTTGATAGAAAAAAATATTCGAGAATGAACAGAAGTATTTAGGCTTTAATAGATAAGAAAATTTTACGTACAGTCTGCTGTTTTACGATGACGTCGCTCAGTTTATTTTATTATCTTCAATGTTGAACATTTTCAAACAGCTGACGGTCCATCACAAATCTAAGAAATTTATTGTAAATGCGACATGGCTGTCGACGATAACGACAGTACTTGGTAAAAATAATGTTTTTTTGTTTTATTAATAAGTGTGAATTTTATTTTTGAATTTGCTTCCATTAACAAATAAGTTAACAAATTAGCGTCAATAGTTTACTAATAGCGTGCTGCTTCGTAGTGTACATAGTGAAATATGTGTTATTTAACTTCAGAGTAAAACATTTCATCGCAACAAACGTCAGTAAATTAAACTTGTTTTTTTTTTTTCATTATTGTTTGAATTGGAGACAATATATATTAGTTTTGATTTTTATACCAAAAATGAGTTGTCTGATGTAGAAAGATTCTTTTGATTTAACAATTTTCACAGGTTACTGGAACTAGAAACAGCTCTATTAGATACAGAAATACCATCTGCATCTGACATTTATGCCATTTGTAAAGGTCAACCAGTACCAACGAAATTAAGACCAGATGTATGGCAAGCATGTTTGGATGTTACAGACCGTGGTAATCAAATGATTCATTTCAATGAAGTATACGACCTACCAGAGCAAAGTATCATAAGAGAAGACTGTCAACAATTAGTTAGTATGTAATTTTGCATCGTTTTTTACGTTATCCAAATAATCTCTGTAAACAGAAAAAATATTCATTTTACAATATTAAGATTATTTGAAAAATTGTAATTAGTCTATACACACTTTATTTTAGAAGAAATATTTTAATGATGTTATATCTTCAAAATTTGAAACGGATTGTATCTACATTATAAACTACAAAAATAATATCTTATCTACACCAGATAAGGCCCTATTAAAATGTTTCAACAATTTTTCAGCTTTTTTCTCACTCTATACTATTAATTTGCAGATAAACTTGGTAACGATGATGAAGATAAAGTATCTGTTCTTTCTGACTTAGAATCCATCGTAACTTTTTATTGTAAAAGTAGAGGTAAAAAGTACGAAAAAGGAAATGGTTGGCTTGAATTACTAGGACCATTGATAGCATTGAAATTACCTCGCTCAGCAACATATAATTTATTTGAAGCTATAAGAGATATTTATATTCCAAAGTAAAAATACTGATGCCTTAAAATTTAAATTTATTAAAAGGAAAATAACAACCATTTGTAAAAATCTATTTATTCTAGAGGAGAAATTCACAGTGCTGTTCTGAGGTTATTGCTACTTTACCATGAACCTGAGCTATGTTCTTTCTTGGATACAAAAAGAGTATCTCCAGATTTATATACAAAAGGATGGATTAATACACTTTTTGCTGGTGTATGTTCATTGCCTGCAATTTCCACTATGTGGGATTTATATTTTATGCAAGCAGATCCATTTTTCATGATGTTTTTATCTCTTATTATGGTAATAAATGCAAGGTAAATTTATTTTTACTTCAAAAGAATACCATTTTATTCTGAAAAGTATTTCATTAAAACTTTAATCAGGGAGCAAATTTTAAGTATGAAAGATGATGATAAACAAAGCATTGTGAATACTTTATGTGCTATGCCATGTGCCTTGGAAGCTGAAGATGTGTCAGACTTTTGCTCATTAGCTCAATTCTATGCCATGAAAACGCCTTCTTCTTTTAAAATTGACCTTTACAGTATAATGTTTGGTGAAGGTGGTGATGAAAAACTTATAACTCATGCTCTATGCCTACCAGTTTCTGCCCAAGAATTAGTAGATAATTCAGTAGAGCCTTCTTCTACATCCAATAGCTTAATTGAGTCTGTCAGATTTTTCTTAGTAGACTGTAGACCTGCTGAGCAGTACAATGCTGGTCATTTACCAACAGCTTTTCATTTGGATTGTAATTTAGTGAGTAACTTGAAAATGTTCTATGTATTTTATTTATAAAATACTAATTACTTTTTTAATTTTAATAATTCTAAGATGCTACAAGAACCTGCTGCATTTTCAACAGCAGTACAAGGTTTACTGCAAGCACAACGTCAAGCTTTAGCAGTTGGATCACATGCTGGTGGTGAACATTTGTGTTTCCTTGGCAGTGGACGACAAGAAGAAGATAGATATACTCACATGGTTGTTGCATCATTTTTACAAAAGCATACTCATTATGTCAGCATGGTTGTTAATGGTTATCAAGGTAGTAAATTTGATTTATTTGTATAGTTCACTTATTTCCTTGATATTTATAAAATTATTTTTCTTGCTAATTCTAGCAATACATGACTATTTTGGTGATGAAGTAATTTCGAGTCTTGTAGACCATAATTCACAGTATTGCCTTGTATGTAATGCCAATTTTTCTGATGAAACTTCTGGTGAAGCCAGTCCAGGACGCTCAAAAAATAATTCTGATTTATTTGGGAAAATTGGGCAAGTTGTAAGATCAAAAAGTCAAGACTTGAAAGGCAAACTATTTGATTATATTGTTAATCCATCTGCAAGTAACATTAATAGTGTCGCTAAAAAAAGTGATAAAGAAGGTGGAAAAAATAAAAAAGAGCGAAGTACTCACCCAGTTTTCAGTATTGATGATGATCACGATGCTGGTTAGCTATTAAAAATTTACTAAGAATGCTATAATAATATAAATAAGAATAAATTATACAATAGCTAAAATTTTTTATCCAGATATGACCCTGACAGCTATACCTGACAGTGAATTAGCAATTGAAGTTGTTTCCCTTCAGCAGTGGCTAAAAGATCCAAATTTGGTACATTCCTTCAAATGTATGGAAGTAAAAGTAAATGGATATATTTATGAAAGGTAATGGCTCTCATTTGATTATTATACAATTAAATCAATCTTCTGTATCATTGACTGTTTTATTTTAGTCACCTTCTAGTAACTGATACACATTTAATCGTACTTCGCGAAATTCCTGGTCGCAAGGGAGCAGCCCATGTAATTGTTAAACGTCCTTTATCCAGTATTGTACGAATAACGTCCAGAAAAAAACATCCAGATTTAATTACGTTTAAATATGGATCGACCCAGTCTGATAGTCTAATTATTTCAGATATGGATAGATTTTATATATCAAATTATAGCGAAGCTACAAGAATAATTTCTCAACAAATCATGAAGCAACTAAGTACATCCGAAGATAACGTTTGTTAAACTAATGTAAATACAAAATATATAAACAAATTTGATCAAGCTTAAAACAAAATATTAATAGAAATGATTAGAGAAATGATGTTCTAATGTCAGAATTTTTTTATGTAAGTGCATTTCATTCATGATCTCTTTGCTTCACGAGACTGAGAAGTATTTTTGAAATGATAAAAAAAATTGAATGCATCAACTTGCACTAGTTATTTCAAATTTCAAAAAGTTATGATCAAAAAGAATTATTTGTCCAATAAACATTTAATTAATAATTTCTGAATAATATTTTGAAAAAAAAGTTCATTATTTGAACTTTACTTTATAAAACACTTTTATTAACAATTTTTGATTTGTAAAATTAAATTTGCGTTATGTTAACTTAATGAATTAATTTGTCAATGGAAAATTAATTAATAATCAATAATTTTTTTAAGTTAATTTATTCTAAGACGGATTTCATTAATAATATAAATAGATTTTACCTGATCTTTTTAAGAAAAGAAAGTTTTGATTGATGTTGTTTTATTATAATTATTCTTTACTTGTAAATTCATGTTATTTGTTAAATAAATTTATAAAAAAGCTATAAGCAAAAGTATGTATAGTCTTTCATTGGCCAGTTGCCCCGATGAGAAAATAATTTAAAAGTATGTTTTTCTTTAAATAATTTGATTTTTGAATGCTTTCACTGGGTAGAAAATATTAATGATGGTTTAGAATTATATATTTCAAAGACAAATCAAAATAA
This sequence comes from Trichogramma evanescens, assembly GCA_902732785.1. Classification (NCBI taxonomy): domain Eukaryota; kingdom Metazoa; phylum Arthropoda; class Insecta; order Hymenoptera; family Trichogrammatidae; genus Trichogramma; species Trichogramma evanescens. Next base: position 29,763 of record CACVKI010145243.1, on the reverse strand, counting down.
TTATTTAAATGTACTCTTATTTAACGCTGTACGGAAACCCAGCTTAAAATAAAAGTATTCAAATATGTTTCTTGAGATTTCTACTTGATATTTTTCTAAAGTCTACAGAACAACGAAACATTGACTTTCATGCATATAAATATTAAGGAAGATCTCGGAAAACTTGCGTACAAAAATTTTCATTTTCACTGCCGCTTCGGTCTCTCTCTAACTTTTAATGAATTTCCTCATAATTCATTTATCATCGTATCATTGCTGCATTGTATTCCGCGGTGTTATTTTGAGTAATATAATAAGAACGCGTCAAGCGCTGGAAAATCGATGTTTGCGTCGAGCGCGTTGAATTAGTCGTCCGTGGGCTGTGATGTCGGGCATGCAAGCGTATGTTATACGGCTGGGTTGAAAAGAATATAAAAGATGATGATTATTAAAAGAAAAATTACTGACAGGTGATTTTAAGCGCAACAGCATGAGTGGAACGGGTGTTAAGTTCGTCCAATTATTCCCAAGCAAATGTAGCGCTGTCATTTTTGCTCTTTACATAGCTCTCTTCGTCAATCAAGGTAGGTAATCAAAATTATGCGATTTTCGTTCAAGGTTAGAATGTTATGTAGCAATTTCCAATTTTTCCATTATATACGTTGGCTTTGCATTGATGGTCAACTTTATTACGCATGATTGCACGACCATTTTTGCTGGTAATAATTTATTTTTATTTGCTGTTATAAATTTGAAGATTGAATTCAAATGAAAAAAAATTTCTTATCTAATCTGTAGTGCAACATACTAATATTTAAGTGACAGTAATGTTAAGCAGAAATATAGATAGTGTGTCAACAGCATAAAAATAATTTACACTTTATTTTATTTTAGGTATTATTATCAAATGGTCTCAAGAAGGAGGTGAATATGATTACAACATTGTTATTGTTGTTCTTATGACAGAAGTCTTGAAATTAGTCTGCTCAATAATTTTGTACTGCAAAGAGTAAGAAACAAAAATATCAATACTATTTCAAAAGACAATTATTTTCTATTTAAACATAATTCTAGGAACACATTAAGTAGTTTATTTGTTGAAGTCGTAAAACATAAAAAAGGTAATTATTTTTCAAGATGGAAAATCATAAGTTGTCCTAAAAATATTAATTTTTTTTTTCAGTTCTTTACTTGTACATGGTACCGTCTTCGTTGTATTGCCTTTACAACAACTTATCCTTTGTAAATTTAGCTGCATTTGATCCTCCAACTTATTATCTATTACTACAATTAAGAGTTGTTATTACTGGTTTAATATTTCAGGTACATGAAAGTTAATAAATTATTTGTATATAACATTGATTACCTTTCATTTTCAATAACTTTTCAAATTATATTTTTTAGTTGGTATTCAAAAAACAGTTATCAAGAAAGCAGTGGCTATCCTTAGTCTTATTAACCATAGGGTGTATGATTAAGAACCTTAATCTAGACTCTAACCATTCCTTACCAAAAGCAAGATTCCATATAAATATAAATATTATATTAATTCTTATACAAGTAAGTAAAAGTGCAGAATGAAAAGTTCACAAATTTTAAAAACTTTAATAACTTTAATATTTTTAATTCTTTTAGACAATATGTTCATGTTTAGCTGGTGTGTACAATGAATATTTACTAAAAAGTGAAGGATCTGGAGTAAATATTTTTGTACAGAATGTTTTTATGTATGTTGATAGTATTTTGTGCAACATCACAGTACTTTTAATACAGGGAAATTTGATACAAGCTTTTGATAATGCAAGTTCTCATATTTTTATGGAACCAAAAGTTTTATTGATAATGCTTAACAATGCAGCAATAGGTATAATAACCAGTTTTTTTTTAAAAAATCTTAATTCAATAGTAAAAACATTTGCTAGTGCCTTGGAACTCATTTTTTCTGCGGCTTTATGTTGGATATTATTTGATATTCCAATATATTTAAATACTGCTATTGCCATAGCTATTGTTAGCTTTGCTGTCATTATTTATTCTCGTAATCCAGTTCAAAATAATAGATTAAAGTCAGGTGATAACATAGATGATGAAGAAACTGAAAAGTTTATAGAGAAACGTGATTCACAATTTGTGTAAATATTTTTAGTAGTAAGATTTTATACCATTAGAAATTTTTATAAGATTTTAATATAATAAAAAAATTGAGCATATATAATGTTAAATTTTTGTTTTTTATTTTTATTTCTTTGACTAATGAAAATTTAAAATATTACAAAATATTGATTAACAAAAAAAACGAATTCCACCATAACTATTACTACCTAAATAAGTAAATACATGTGTTATTATTGAATGTCAGCAGTTTTTACGTTACCTTCAATTATAATGCTTAGTAATGATTGAGTTCAGTCATAATTTTACAACTTACTGCACAATTGAAACCTAATCTGCACAGAAAAAAACGATCTCAATAACATCATGAGTTATGAAGGGCTAACATCGCTTTATAACGAGCCAAAAATTTTTTATTTAAAAAAGTTGTATTTAAAAAACCAAAATTTTGATTAATTTGAAAATGACACAATGTAAAGTTTATAATTTAAGAGTGTACCATCGATTTTTCGATTTTTAAAAATCTAAAAAAAGTAGTTATCGATTCATTATACCAAAATCAATTAGTGGTTCAAATTTCAGCTCATTTTACCGCCCAGAATCCAAGATGTTCATTGTCAAAAATCAATATTAACAATAGATTGGTGCCATGAAATAGCCGTTTGTGGAACCGCAGTAAAAATTTGACTATTAAAAAAACTTTGATAAAAAAACTAATTGAAGATGTATAATATTATTCTAATTGTTGTCTCGAAAATTTGATATGATTTACCATGCCTGACATGTTTGAGAAATGTTTATGTAAAAACATTAGAAAAAACCTTGAACTTTTGCTTCAAAATATTTATTTTAGCTTTCTCGGGTGGTTATCTTAAACAAAAAAGTAATATCTCTTGCAGTTTTTCTCTAAAATCGTTTGTTCACGAGATGTAAACAACTCAAATTTTAAAAATTTCTAACAATAAATCTTTGCGATTTCTTATCTCAATAAGTATACCACGCTGATGTTGTACAAAGGCATAAAATATTGAAAGTTTTCGATTTCTTAACAGTTTTTCTCAGGCGGTCTTTTTTTGCTGTAGACAGATATTTTGGTGCAAGGTCATCTCAAAACTAAAAGTCGACATTTGTCTTAAAATGTATGACCTGGCTTGTGATTAAACGAAGGAATTGAGAAAATAATGAAGTTGAAAGATTTGACACAAGTTTAAATGAATTTTCTTGGAATTGCTTGGAAAGCTTCATCTGCCTTCGTATCAACCTTTAACAAATTCACGTAATCGAGCAAAGCTGAAAAGATATTGTGATATATGATACTTGTTTCAGAAGATAGAGAGTTCCTAATTCATCAAGTTATATGAGCTTCGCATAGTTATTTTTTTTTATAATTGGTTTAAAGATTCAAATAATCGTAAAGAAAAAATGACTGTCTTTGATATAAAAGCTAATGCATTGGACGTAGTAATTATCTTTATTTGTGCAATTACTAATACAACACAAAATTATTTGAAGCAAATGTTGAGGATTTACTTATAGCAGAAGAAAAATTTAAACTAAGTTAAGTGTAAAAACTATGCGAAAAAAACACTGAGATACATACATCGCATTAAAATATATTTTAAAAGTTTCGCGCGATTTGTGAACACTAGTCACTAGACCCTATCTAATTATGTCCGCTGGAACGACGGAATTCCTATGCTTATACACGTTCCACTACTCTGTGGATCGAACAGAATTAGATTGAGTGTATAGTAGGGATGTGCGATTCCACTAAGAATCGAATCGATTCTTCATAGCCGATTCCCGAGGGAATCGTTTTTCAAGAATCGATTATTTTGAAAAAGAATCGAAGAATCGATTCCGATTCTCAAATTAATTTTTAAGGAAATGATAAATGATGAAATATTATTCGGATTATCAATAAGTAAATTAGATTGAATTATTTAAATTAATTGAATTACAAAAACTATTGAAAATAATATTCAAAATTTTTGATCAATTTGAAATTTTTTTTAAATCGCATAATTTCAGTCTTCAGTAATTATTTGTAAAAATAATAACATATGCAAGTAGTTTTTTGTCACTCAATTGCCACGAAAAGGCATTCAAATTTAA
>CACVKI010145243.1:0-25507 GCA_902732785.1 Trichogramma evanescens | reverse complement strand
TTTGAAAGAACTATTTTGCTCATTACTGGAAATGACTGAGCACTATTCTTCCAAAATTTATAAATGTTTCGATTCCGAGGAATTACTGGTAATTGGAAGTATCGGTCATACGTATTGACCCATAAGTTGAATATTAACTAAACAAAATACTCTCACATAACGGGAAAAATGGATAAATTAAAGTCAGAATCGAAGCCGTTATCGAGAATCGGAAAAAGAATCGATTCTACAACGCAAGAATCGAATCGATTTTTAGGAATCGAGTAGAATCGCACATCCCTAGTCTATAGTGAACTATTGAAGGTGCAGGTGGCGCTAGTGAAAGCTGCGCCTGCGTGGGCTGGTTAGAAAATATCATCAATTATAGGAGGTTGTATAGCGTCAGGCCTTTTTTCTCTGGATGTTCGGCGAGCGCAAGTGTATTAATCCGGTAAGTCTTATTATTAAATCTATCAACATCTTGCTCAGAAATAAATATTGCAGTCAAATTTTACAACCCAGTAAAGAATAAGACGTTTATCCATAACATTTGAGCATAATTTTTTTGTCGACTCTTCTCTCACTTGAAAGTTTGTGAAGTCTGTGACGATCAAGTGTGCTAGTGTATTTTCAAAAGATTTATAATTGTGTTTTTAATTGTTAGAAATAGCATCAGAATGGGTCGTTATTCGCACCAGCCTTCCAACCATGCAAAATCGTGCCAAGCACGAGGCTCCAATCTCAGGGTGCACTTCAAGGTAATATAAATGCAATAAGTTTATTCATTTTTAGGTTATAGCTTCCTCTCGTATAACGCAACAACGTGTTCATCCAGTATAACCTATTATGATAAAAAATTATGTTTTTACTCACAAATTATAAAAGCTAAAGTAAATCGAACTTCCATTTTTTTAAAAAGTTACGAATTAAGACTTAGTATTTTTGATGAACTTAAACTTGGAAGATCCTTGAATCAGAGTAAAAATGAAAATTTTAAAATGATTGCAAGAGCGCTTTTCTTAACTATATCGAATTGACAAAAATATTCCGATAAATGTACTTCAGAAGTACTCACAAATTTTCTAACTACTTTAAAATTTTCATGAATATTAATAATTGTATAGCAAAATCACTAATTTCATGTATTGTGCAGAACACCCATGAAACATCTCGTGCTCTTAAAGGAATGCCACTGAGGAGAGCACAAAGATATTTAAAAAATGTAATTGCATTCAAAGAATGCGTACCCTTCAGGCGCTTCAATGGAGGTGTAGGCCGCTGTGCTCAAGCCAAACAGTTTGGCACAACACAAGGTATCAATTCATATTATCCCAATAAGTTTAATTGAATTTGCCTCTCAAGTTACAATGTTCTTAATGTGATATTCTTTATTGTAGGACGTTGGCCTAAAAAATCGGCAGAATTTTTGCTGCAACTACTCAGAAATGCCGAGTCCAATGCTGATTTAAAAGGACTGGAAGTAGATAAGCTGGTCATTGAGCATATTCAGGTCAATCAAGCACCTGCTCTTCGTCGTAGAACATATCGTGCTCATGGTCGCATCAATCGTAAGTTGATAAATTTTTTTTAAATTGAAAATAATAATAATGATTCAACTTTTTAATGTGGTTACTTTGTTTTTAGCTTACATGAGTTCACCGTGTCACATTGAGGTTATTTTAACCGAAAAAGAAGATGTGGTTGCCAAAGCTGCAGAAGATGAGCCCACCCAAAAGAAGCTCAGTAAGAAAAAGCTTCAAAAGCAAAAAGAGAAGATGATGAGGGAATAAGGGATATATAATGTAAATTAAAACAATAAAATATCCATTTTTCTTCAAGTAACATGAAATTATTATGATCCTTACAACTATTTCAAAATATAGTACTTTATTATTGAGTATTCTGAAACACGTACATAAATTTCAAGTTTATTGAAACAATTCAAGATAAGCAAGAATTAGGAATTCTTGGTCTTAACTCTATTTACAATCATTAATTATTGGCATGAAGAATACAATTAAAAAAAACTATTGAAAAAATTCTTTGTTAATAAATTATTTTTATTTGGTTGCAATATTTTAACAAAGCTTCAATATTTTCTACATTTAAATGCAAATATCTCTTTATTGGATAAAATGCATTTATTAATGAACAGTCTTGATAATTATTGGAAATACCACTTTTGTTCTTGTTTAATGTTATATATTAATTTTAATTTAATTTGTAACTAAAAGTTATGTCATTGTGTACCACAAACGAGGGTGTTTTTACATTGAAGCAATATCATAGAATATCGAACTTAATAGAAATAAAACAAAGTCAATACATAATAAAAGTCGTACGCATAGACGTGATTTCATATCACTTGTGCGATGTAAACAACTAAACGTTTTTTTTTTTTTAAATATTCAACACATTATAGATGTATATATAAATATATATTAATCTATACAAAAATCATCTAAATTGATTTAACATAAACGACAACACAAAAATCTTTCTCAATTGAATTCTCGCCTCTGGATTCATAATACTAGTATCAATTGTTACAAAGTACTCAACATTATTTTTCCTCATTGATACATATATGTATATACATATGCATCAATACATAAAAAGTATATATATATTTTTTACATTGAAATAATGCGGCCGAGCGAATGTTGAAGACAATAATTTTGTTGGTTTTATACAAAAGGCAATGATTATTTTAAGGCATTTCATGCGTTTAAAGGGTTTTAATGATAATAAAAAAATTTGAACGATCCATTGAGTATATTATTGAGCCTGATGAGCTGGTTGATACAGCAAAAGACTTGCGCAGATAAGTCCGAGCGAGTTGTAAGGCTGCTTGTTGGTAGCTGACCAAACGATAGAGCTCGTCAAGAAAGTGGCTCGCGGGTAGTATTTGGTAAGAATAGGCATAGCAGACCTCCTCCTGTTAAGAAAAAAGAAACGGGAAAACACGTAGTGAGTAACGGTTGAACTAGCCGTTAAACGAGTTACGAATGGCTTACCGATAAGCAAGGCCGCGACGATGAAGGTTGGTGCTGGACAGTAGGTGTCGAGAAGCTGAGCTATGACGATGTTACCGATTATGCCTCCGAGTCGAGCGGCCACCATCGATATGGCAATACCGGTAGCGCGCAAATTCGTCGGGAAGATCTCGGTGATGAGGCAGTCGAGGGCTGCGTTGCCGCAGCTGATGACGCCGCTGAAGATCGCCGAGACGACAACGTTCTGGTACTTGTTGTAGACAAAGTAAAGTCCGACCGAGCATGCACCCGACGACAACGTGCTGAAAACTGAAAACAAATTCGGCTCTCTCGTTCAAGTCTCGAGTGGAAAAAAAACTATCGGTAAATGAAACGGCCTGAGAAAACAAAGTACCTAGGAAAAATTTGCGCCCGAGACGATCCATGCCGAGCACGGCGACGATGTTGGCCGGTATGGCCGAGGCTACGGTGATGAGCGATTCCATGAAGACTGAAGGGCCGATTTTGTCGTTGCACTCGCTCTCCTTGTTGAACGAACTCTTGCTGACGACGTAGTGCGTCACCTCGCACACGCTCGCGGATTGACCCGGCCTCTCCCGATGGAACTCGTCGAATCGGTTGAACAGCTCGGGGAACCACATCATCAGGCCGTAATAGCCGATGTGGAAAGTGAAATTTATTATTATGGAGATGACGGTGAAGCGCAAGATTGGTGAGACGAATAACTGACGGCTGTTGTCCATTATGTCGCCGAACATCACCCTGTACTTGTTCTTCTTCTTTTCCGGCTCGGCCAAGCCGTTAATCACGTCGCTCGACCTGGTTTTCACTGGCTCCGAGGATGCAGTAGCCGACACATCGTCGAGGATCAGTTCTTTAACCTGATTATCATATAAATAACACGCATCGAACCGTTCAATTCTATTAATTCTTCAGCAAATTTTTTTTTATATATACTACTTAAATTCAAATCGATTTGGTAATTGCGCGTATTATTTGTTCCTTTTTTTTTCTCTCTCTCTCGTTCACTCACTCTCATTCTCTCTTTTACTTTCGCTCTCGTTTTTCAAAATGACTATTCGCGTCAAGTAATAAATCAAAAATTATTTCGTCGACAAGATTTTACGTTACAAATTTCAAGCAATCAAGAAAAGTATGTAATAATTAGCGATAACGAGTTGATAGAAAAATTTCGATTGAAAAGTAAAAAAAAGAATAATATGTGTGGCTACTTATCCAATGGATACTGAAAATTATATCACTATCATATATATTATTGTCAAATAATAGCCAATTACTTCTGGATTATGCGGAAACTAAAAAAAGAAGAAAAAAACAAATAGTATGTTTGAATTTCGATTAAAGTTGATTTCTTAAAATTGTATTTTCAAACACGTGTGGTATGCCGAAAAAGTGACTCTAGTTCAAGTTTTGTATTTTGATATTAATTTCACGTGCGTCCAAGTATTGTTCTGTTGTCAGGTAATCGGCGTTAATTTGAGAATCGAGGTATTTGAAACTATGCGCAAGAGAAAAATTGGAAAAAAGGCATAAACAGTCGCCCGTGTAAATAGTGACTCCATCGGCATGCCACTGATACAATAAAAACACACAAGCGCAACACAAGCATTTACACGCTTTTGAAAAACATGCAACACATTATAGCGATAACATAAGGCTGTGCGTAAATTAGCTGTACACATTTTAGCCATACACATATTATACGAAGAATATGTAGACAATATAAACGAAATGGGCTCGTATGCACTGTACTGACCGAATAGGTGTCGCGTGGCTTGCCGGTATTGGCAGCGTAAATGCCGCGGAATATGTCGAGGGCCTCTTCGTAACGGCCCCGCGACAGCAGATACTTGGGAGATTCGGGCAGCAGAAAAAGCAGCCCCGCCACGATGAAGGAGGGAGCAGCACAGATGAGCAGAAATATTCGCCACGAATTGTACGTGAAGGACGGGCTCTTGACTCCCATTTCCCGAGGGATTATCAGCCAAGCAAGTCCTGCGAACGAGGCAAAACAATTTACGATCGTTAGTCGATTTCATCAAAGATCCGTCTGGAAAGAAGCAAAGGCGAATTTTCCGAAATAAGCATTACCCGCCACGAAGAGATTGCCCAACGTCCAGAAGGCCGCCATGAACGACAGCATCGAGCCGCGCTTGGATTTCGGTTGGAACTCTGCAAAGTAGGACCAAATCACTGGTCCACTGCCACCGAGGCTGAAACGAGAACAAACAATTATTGACCAATTTCATCTCTTGCAGCTTGCAGGATTCAGATGGATGATCGACTTACGCGGCACCGTTAAGAAAACGGAAGAACATGAAGAGCTCGTAAGACTGGCTGAAGCTCGAGGCGACGATGCAGAGGGCGTTCATAAACGATATGGCGATGAGGACCTTGCGTCGACCCAGGGCGTCGGCAACCGAGCCCCAGGCGTAAGCGCCGGCCATCATGCCGATGAATATGATGGAGTTGAGCCATCCCTTCGATTGGGTGTTGAGTTTCAAGTCACATTGTGCCGATGGTAAGATGAACGACATCGAGATTACGTCCATCTCCTCACTCGTACTGACGAAGCCGCAGACGGCCAGCAGGAAGTAATGGAACTTGCCATATTCTGAAATTTTATTAGACCCCTATTATATATAAGATAGCAGCGATTTAACCGACATTTACCGATTTACGGGTGCTAATTTATTAAAAAGGCATCATAGTTGAGATGGTTATTTCGTTGAGGAAAAATCGCGCGATCAAGCTGTCGATATCGCCAGCGTTACCGCGAAAATCATTATCGAGTCTCTCCGTGCACTTGGGCCAAGTGTTTTTCAATTCATAAATCAAAAAAGCTGCATCAACTGCATAAATCACGCTCGGATTCGTACGCGAAGCTGCAAATATTTGTACGCTCGTTCACGTGTCCAACTCGTGCGCTGCCGAGCATCGATATCGCTCGGCATGCGTCACTGCAAACTGCATATATAAAATGACATTTCATACCCGTAAGTTCGATCGCTTGCTCGAAGTCAGCTTTGAGGTGCTTGTAGTCTGGCGCCTTCTCTGGATCAAGGCTCTTACTCTTGGGTCCTATACGTGCAAGTTCGAGGTCCTTCGAACCGCAATCGTTTCGGCGATCGTCTTTTACATCACCCTCTGTAACATGGAAAATGTAGAAAATTTCATCAGATAAGGCAAAAATCACCAATGCAGATATTTTATCGAAGAAATAATCATTCATAAGAGCCTTGTCTTGCGCGGATCGCGTGCCGTCTTGTGCGCTAATTGATTGCGATAACGACGCTCGACGATCGCGACCCGGCTTAAGGCTCTATTACAATTAACGCCTGACCCACTTGTATCACTTTGCGATCGCGGCGCGTTTGTATATACTCATGAACAAAAACAGTCCCACTTTAAATTGTAATTCACGCGGCACTAGATTATCTTGACTCTGACGAGCCTGACTAAAATCGATATTTTTTGTATGGCTCGTGGCTTACGCGCTCGAGTACGCGTTTAAAATTTCCAATCGCGAGTAGTACTTTGTCTACGTCAAGTATACTACAATCGGATCACTTGGTGTATAATGAACGTCTCAACTTAATTTGCCAATTAATATAATAAAATTGAGCAAGATATCGGATATCCAGAGAAATAATAATCTTTCAAGAGTCGTTAACGTACGCATTTCGTAACGTACTTGAGAATAAAGAATCGGTAAAACTCACTATGATTTCGCTTTGAATCAGGTTCACCTTCTACCATCCTATGATGCGGCGCGGTTTGTTTTGTCTATCCTCAAGCCGAACTAAAAAAAGGATTGAGAGGCTTTTTTCTTCCGTTTAGATTCGATCGATCGATTTGAGCGGACTTTGTTGTTGTTTCTGCTTGATAAGACAATCGACGGAGCTTTTTGCGCTGGCAACGTTGAGCCTTTGACGAAGGACGAGACTTCCTGCTGATTCTGTGCTGCTCTCCTGCTGCTGCTGCTCGATGGCGGGGCTAGCTTTTGCTCTCGCTCGAAAACTGTAACCAATCGCAATAAAACCATTAAAAACGGTCACTCTTTTGGTCGCGCTCATAAAGTTATATCGACGCACTGTAAATAAAACTAGTTCGGCCCAGCTTTTCAGAAGCGAATGAGACACTCCAGAATCGCGAGTCGAGTAAATACCGCATGTACCAACTGTTTACATTATTGTTCCGCAATGATATCCTAACCACGGCTGAGAGACAATATCAAATCTCGTCGTGTTATCAATCTTGACAGTGAGCGATATTGGCCCGATTAATTTCATTAATAGAATGCGCGACGTCAAGAAGAAAAAAACTATCATCGCGCGCGCACACATTTAATTGAAAGTGCTATCGACTCCTTGCGTTTCCTCGATGCGATTGCGCCTGTGTGCGCATTGAATAGTCTCTGTCATAAATGATTAATGAAAACGACGCATAATCCAGAGTTGCTTCAAATTACTCGCCAAGCTTACAAGAAGAACATTTTATTCTCTCTCTCTCTCTCTATCTCTCGTTTTCTCGATCGCACTACGATGAGTAATTATATCGATAAAACTGATAAAGCCATTATACGCGCTCCTATGGCTTTTTTTGCATTCATTCAGCGTCTTTAATTGTTTAGATTGCGCAACGATTGCAGCGAGCTAAAACGTCAGGCAGGATTCGCGCGCGGCACATATTGGTTCAGAAAAATAATTCGATCTATCTTTCGAAATAACAATGTGGCGCGAATAAAAATACGTGAACAAGTGTAAAACACTTGTAAAAAATGCATAACATCGCTTGTGCGTCGGATGCGTGAGCGCTGCACATTATATCTATACATAATAGTACATAGTCGTACAAGCTTATATCTCGGGAACATTCAATTACAATAGTCGTTCCTCTTCGTCTTTTTTTAATTATAATTGTAACGAATTCTCACGCGGGCATACTCATGTTTCGTGACTTGCGCACAACATCAGATATCAATATGGTACGTTAATAATATAAAACAGTGATTTGCCTTACTTTTTTTCTCGTATGCCACTTGAATTATACCTGCATTAGTGACAATTTTGTATCATTCTATTGATCAAATTCAATGTTATCGAATACGGACTAATTGATTTTTCAACACTTTTTTACAAGTTTAACAAAAATTTTTATACTCTAGTGGCTGCTTCTTTGTATCGAGACGTAAACGCGGGAAACGAGTAAGTAGCGAGTTTCCTGTTTTTCTTTGTTTTTTGCACCCTTAGAATAATGCAATGCTTGACAAGCAAATAAAAAATGCGAAAAATACAATTTGGAAAAGCGCTTTTCCAATCACGAGATGTGTAAGTTTTCTCTGCTATGTGCATTTTATCCTCTCCTATATGAGACGAGGGGGTCCCAGAAGGAGGGAGAAAAAAAAATAGGTTTCGACCGTGACAGGACTCGAACCTGCAATCTTCGGATCCGAAGTCCGACGCCTTATCCGTTAGGCCACACGGTCGTTGCAAAGGGTGGTTTTTGCCCCGCGAACACTAAGCGCTTGAGCGAGCTACCCCATTATCGATCGCGCCGAGCTCGCCCGTACACGGCAGGCCAATGCAGCAAAGTACAACTCGACGCATCGCCCTTATGTAGCCATCAATCGGGACACCTTTCTTCTTATCTTTTTATTTATCTTAATAATTATAAATTTCGTTCAATTCACCCCTCGTTGAATGAACAAAGTGAAATTATTATTTTTTATTTTGTTAGGAACTACTGAAAGACCCCATAAAAAGAATTAAAATGTGTCGAAACAGTTGAAAAAGTATAATGAAAATTCAAAGAAATGAAAGATTCGTGCATTGAAAATTATGAAAGCTCAAAATGCATAATTCTACATAAAACGAATTTCGTAAATTTTTTCAAACGGTATCTTGTAGCAGATACAATGAATATAGAAATTATTTATGTTACGTAATAGATGTGAACATGCCACAAATATACTCTCGTATATTTGTGCATAAGTATATATTTTAATTCAACGCAATGATTTTACACCTTAGTAGATGTGAAAATATTATTCGTACAAAAAATCTCTAAATTTAAAAAGTCTTTTATGCGGTCTAAAACAATTGGCGTTTCTGGAACGTCAAGTCTGGCAGAAGTCATAAAAGTATAAAATTTCATATTGTTTTAACAAAGCAAAATCAACCTGAGCTCGTAACGAGCTCGTTATCTCGTTTAGTTGAAGAGTATATTGTTACATTAATTACAAAAATAAGCGCAGCATGCAAGAATATCGGAGAATCGACATATCGGTAGAGAAAAATTGTTTGGTCGAAGAAAAAAAAGGCGCGATCGTTTTGATCAACTCAGGCGGGTTTGATAAATTTACACGCGCCCACAGACAGCGTAACTCCGGCCAACCAAACGTAGCATGCATGCAGAGTCCGGCTTTATTATAGTTAATCAAAGTTTAGTTGACAATAATAATTGTAACGGCTGGTTCAATCGCGAGACTGTGTGCGTGTGTGCATTGTATGCAGCTACTAGTACACGGTCGGCGCGCGTATATACACGCATTGCACACATGTTGAATGAATTTCGAGTTCAACGATCTTCTTGGGCTAGAGCAGTTATACAGCCAATGCACGAAGCAAAACGTCATAGCGAAATTGACCTATTGCACGAGTGTTACAGCTTCGTTGCTATTTCAATCGATAGTCGGATATTTCGTTCATTTTTTTATCGTTCAACATTCCCCCCCCACGCTTGAGTATGTTTTGCTCCGAAATTATCCATACGTGCACTGCACATGCAGAAGCGAGAAAAAATATATTTGACGGGACCGTTGGAATTGAATGTAAATCGTAAGTGTAGTTTTCCGGGCAGTCATGTACGAGGTTCCAAGAATAATTGGAATCTGTTAAACACCACGTGCGCCAACGTATCGTCTATGTATCGTTGGCTCAATTGTGTAATAGCACTTGGTCGTACGAATAAGCCGTGCGCGAATGAATAAGCAACGAGCCAAAAGCCAATAAGAGCAGCTCGCACATGATACAAGCTACACGGAGAAACAAAATAAGAAATCGTTTCGATCCGTTGAGCGATTCTAATTGTCAAGCTGAATCATCGTATAGATTTAATTCGAAATAGAGGCGTTGAGTGGAAAGCGATAAGGATTAACCGATGCGAGCGCGAAAAACCGATACGCGCGCCAAATTCGTTGGCACAGAACACGCCGAGAGATCGTTAATCGATTCCATTTCATTAGGCGATACGTCAATACGAGAATTTGACACGCTCGTCGGGCGCAGTATTACATCAGAAACGTCGGAATGAAAAATTTTCAACAACTTGTCGCCGGCAATCATCCGACTGTATAATATATGCGCGATCGAAAAAGTCGCCTCGAATTATTGATATTAAAGCGAGGCCCGATAATACAATACCGAGAGCGAGCGTGAAATACAACGCTGACTCGGATAAGATATAGGCTCGTAAACGTCTTGAGCTCGGCTCGATCGTGCACACTCAAGAGCGTCAAAATGGCAACGGATTTGTAAACAAAGCATCGGATGGTGTCGAATTCGATGCCTCGGAGAGCGAGGCTCGAGGACGATGAAAGTCGAAAACGAAGAAGGAACGGCCGTGCGCGCGTGCCAATGCGCTATCTCAATTGTCGAGATTCAAACTGCTGCTGCGCTTGAATGATCGGCCCGGCTCTGCTCTGTTTAGGCATTGAAATCACTAATTCGATCGTTTGCACAATGGCACGCGCCTGCGTGCGGGCCAAGCCGAGTCGAGTGCAAGCTGCTGGAGCCGAGAGCCCGGCCCTTTGTCCATTAAACACGCGCAATTAGCTCGTAATCAGTGCCCAAGCTGGTCGAAAATGAGCACAGCGATTCTTCGCCTCCCTCTATTTAATTTAACTCGACTTGTGTCTAATGTAAGCACGAAGAAGAAACGGATGCGCGCCAGCGAAGAAGGTCGAGCCTCCAGTTTACCGGATACTTGTTGAATCTCAGCGTCTTGTTTATATCATACCTACACGTAAACGTGCGCGCGTGTGAGCTTTTGCCCGTCATCATCCTTGACTCGCGCTCTACTGCTCGATAATAGCGTTGTAAACGCCGTCTGGATTTTCCTACCTACCCGAGGATTAAATTCGTCCATGTACGCGAGCATCTTCTCGAGCTATCGACCTTTTCCATAAAATACCGATTAGTCAAAAGTGCAGACAAGAAATATATATCACTTGCTCTCGAAGCCAATTAACTTACTTATTGTACACTTTACAGCTCGTCGGTAAATTATCCTGGAAAATCTATGTGCGATAATCGTTTGTGTCAAGGTCGACGAAATCACAAAACAGATGATGCTCGCTATCTTTTACCCGAACCGTAACAATATATCGTCGGCCCAGCGCAAAAACCGCACTAATAAACTCGAGATGCAAAAACGTGCTTTAGCCCTATGTTAAAAGGATAGGACTAAGGCACGTTTTTACCTCTCGAGTTTATTAGTGCGGTTTTTGCTCTGAGCCGACGATATCGTCTTTCGAATCCATAAAAATGAACATCTACGAATAATAGAGGAAAATTCGAAATTTAAATTATAGGCATTTTCAAGCGGCAGCGCCAACGTCGTCGATGAGTAGGCACGATCTGTGCAAATGTGAGCTGGAGCACTTTGGCGCTTTTATCTCTTTGGCAGATCGTGCGCGCAGAAGCTCGCGCGAATTTACGACTGTTTGTTGCTCGCATTACGAGCTAAGTAATACGCCAATGAAGGATTTTTCGTTTCGCGTGTACTTGCATTCGTCTCAGCGCGCCACAACAGCGTCGACGCTCGAGTCGAGTCGCGCATTTTTTTTCTCATTTATTATTTTTCACTTTTTCGACGAGCAAGTAGATCGCTGCTTAAGGCCAGGCCAATGCAGCGCATCGCGCACACGCGCGATTTTATACACATTTCCGAATCGATAGACACAACTGCACGGGGAAAAAGTTTGGTCGAGAGCATCGCGCGACGACGATCAGTGTCATTCACATCGGGTTATATTTTTCATAAAATATCGCCTCCTCAAATTGTCTTGTAAACATTTGAGTGTGAATTGGCCGTCACGAGTCCGGCCGTTGAGAGATAGATAAAGAAAGACACAAGATCAATAAACAAGCTGATTTACTCACATGAATTGCTGAAATGCTTTTCGTCAAATGAAGCAACGAGTCCAGTCAGATTCGAATGATACAAGCATCGGGGAGCTTTTACTACGATTGTCGAGCTTCAGTGAGGATTCACTATTTTTAGTCCGTACCGCGAGACGTTTACTTGTCAAATGCTGCATGCAGTCCGTTATTTTGGCCTTTTAATGAGTATCAATACGAAATAACAGGGGAAAATACCCGGCTACGTTGCAGTTGGAATTACGAATAAGCACTCATAAACACAAGACACGCGCCAATAATGAGGTAAATTCGGCAAAATCTTCGACAAAGCTGAGCTTTTATGGCACTTTTTTTTTCATTCAACTCACCGATGTAATTGTAATTATTTGGACGCGAGCTTGAATATTTGCGCGTGTTTCGGCCTAACAATGGAATAAGGACTGCAGCTGACGGGGCGAGACGGTATGTGCGTGTAGGAGTGCGAACGAGAGAATATTGGTACGTACGACCGGCGCGAAAAAGCCACCTGCACACACGCGGCCGATGCTTTAAGCATATATGCTGAAATCCCCCACCTTCTTCGGTTAACGGAGCGCGTGTGTATACGATGCGCGAATCTTGCCCGTCCGGCGCTCGTCGCAGCGCCTTACAACTACCACGCATACACGCACACACGTTCACCGACCAACTTATACTCCCACACCGTCGGACGACGAATTCGGCTACCTTTGCTCTCTCATTTTTTTCTTTCTTTCTTTTTTTTCCTTTTGTTATTTCACAAAACTCGGAGCGATTTCTCTTAATACTCAAATGTAAACAATGTCGATCGTAATTATTACTCTAAATAATTTTCCAAGATCAATGAACCTTATATAATCGTACGCGAAAAAAATATCAATTCGTTTGAACGCAGTTTCTCATTCGAACGACTTTCGGCGGGACTAATCAAAATGTATGTACGTTTTTTCACCGAGGCTACGAGATGCGCGGATTAAGGGGTCGATTTTTCATGCTACACTTGTACCAAAATGAAAAAATTCAATGGAAGAAAAGCATGGACGACGTTATTATACAAAGTATTATTTTATTTAATTACTTACTACTGTTGGCAGGTACAAGTTTTGAAAATTATTACAAATATATTGCTCGGTGCGAATCGATCGATACACGGACAATTGACGATTGAATAAAAATGACTCGAGTATCGTCTTGTAGTAGAAAGTACATGGCTTGTATCGAGTTTCGTGTTTGACATGTGCTATAAGACGTGAAAAATTTACATACCTTATCTGATAAAAAAACCATTTGAATATAGATAATGATTTCAAAAGTATGTAAAAAATATGTATCAAGTGACGATCCATAGTACATGAGATTCATCGTACAAACAGCCGATTTTTTGTACGCCGCAGTGCGCCAACGTGTTATTCCGATCTTTCCGAGATAAATGTCGATACTGGTGCTCTATTTTATATAGCTGCGAATGAAAGAGTTACTGAATACGAGAAGCAAGGTGGTATTTATCCAAGCCGTTAGCCGTACATAATATACAGCGCGAGATCATGCAATATGAGAGAGGCGCACGTGTTTGACCGAGACAGGGCCCCGACCCGACCAGTCGAAAAAACCCAAGTAGCTCTATTGTGCCAGGCATCAATTGACGAATGGATTTTTTTTCTTGCTTTCTTTCTATCATCCGCTCGAATGACTAAGTCGCGCAGTTTGTAACGCAATTTTTCCAATGCACGAATTACTAAAAGGAGCGATTTAGCTCGAGGCGGTTGAAACTCGAACGAGTTCACCCCGGCGTGTACACAACGCGCGACTCACCAAGATATAACAGCAAATATTAACTAAAAATCGAAAAGAATAAAATTGAGGAATTCCACCTTCGTAGTGTTTGATAGCTTGATGTAACATCTTTTATTTTCTATAAGAGGCGATAATACGCTATGAAAAACCCGAATAATCCAAGTGTAAGGTGGCCTTTTATGCTGCGTATTAAAAAAACATATTTACGATTAAATGATCAAGACGAGCCACCGACGCACGAGTCACTACGACTTTTATTTACTCATTTTCAAGTATGTAAACATCCCAGAAGCAAGGTTTTGCGAATTAACCTGTTGAACATCGGTATATTCTGTGATGTGCGTGTTATCGGCGCGAATGCGAAAAAGACTGGCGAACGCGAAACCATATACACATAATACAGGTTTAGTTCAACCCCGAGGCACATTTTATAAATGAACCTCGTGATATTTAAGACGCTTCCAATACAAAAAGTCACTCAAACCAGTTTGATCTGGATTTTCTGCGCCGAGAGCAACGCGGACACGTGCATCTATACATTTGTACATGCTATAATACGCACGCACGTATATTGACGCGAAAAACAAAACACATATAAATGTTTAAGTGTTTTTGCAGACGCCACTGCTTTTCATCGAATGACGATGTCGATTATTACCCTTTGCACGAGTCGAGCTCGTTTTTTCAGTCAAGTTCGATAGGAGGTTAATGTTTGTTGTGACTCCTGCAATGAATCGCGCTCGTCTCGAGACGCACACGTTTCGGGCAATATTGATTTAGCATCTCGAATAGACTTTTAACTTCTTTCACAGTTTTCGGAGCAAACGTCGAGACCACGAATCGAGATATCAGATTAAATATTGCAATAATAAAGAAAAAATATATAAAAAACAATAAGCAATGAGATAATGATATTTGAAAACGTGTACAAATACGCGTAAAACTAAAATATACAGCGAGAAAGAGAAGCTGATACGCGCGACAACGTGACTCAAGAGAAATGTGCACACGCGCATCTCGCAAGTGCACAAACTTGCATATAATTTACGCATTTGCCGTATTATAAATAATACATACTCTTTCCTTTCGATTAATTTATGTTTATTACATTAATTTTAATGAGAAGTGAACATTTTTTTATTGAATGGAAATGTTAATGTTTTGGTAAAAGAAAATAATTCAAATTTCGAAAACACCAGAGCAGTCAATACACAAGTATATTTAGTAAATAAACAATTTTTTCAAGTCATAGATCATTGGAGGACACGGGTATAGCAATAATTGACAATTAAACTTACGTAAAACGATCTGCCAAGTTTGTAGTGCGGGCTAAAGTTGCCCGATCGTACGGGAACAACCTGGAGCTCGAGTCCCGCGAGCAGCGGGCTTATATACATCATCGGTCGCGCGCACGCTCCTGTGGGGTTGTTAGCTACTATACGCGTTTTCCCCTACCTTCTCTCTCTCTCTCTCTCTCGCTTTTGCTCTCGCTCTCGCGCGGCTGTGTATTGTGTGTATTGTACAGTTAGCGCGTCAATTTCACGTATTACTGAGAATTTCCAGTGCGTAAATTTCGATGACAAATGGGTGCCTTGTCGCGATTACAATTATGATCGTTGCGCACTCTTTCATCGTCTGCCGGAACGTCGTCGAATATTTCTGATTTTTTCCTCTCTTCTTTGACAAATTTTGTGTAACGAATGAATTTATCGGAATGATGAGTGATACTTTCGATGAAATATTGCCATGTTTCACTTATATGCACTTCATCAAGCACTTAATGAATCATATTTTCGTACGATTTCAAATTAAGAATTGAGTTCTTGTGTTCGCCATATTGAATAGTTCCATGTCATAAACAAAAGTAATGCTAGGAACTGAAAAATCCTGGCCAAAAAACCCCCATCCTTTCAATAGAAGCAAGCTAGGGTAAGATATTTTTGAAAGATAGTGACGAATAGGGTTTTTTCAAAGGCCAACGCGCAATCTCACGCAAACATATTTTTCCCCGTAAGAGTGGAGTGATTTTCTTGCCTTCACTTTTTTAAGATGTGTTTTTATGTAAGTAGCGTCGATTAAATTTATCTTAAAAAAATAACTCAAACTTTTAATTAAAATTTTTCTTCCAATTATAATATTAAACTTTTGATGATCATTTTTAAACATAAAATCAACATCTCTCGACGTGTCAATTTAAAAGTCTCAAGAGAATTGTCACACATGTTTAACAGTGTTGATGGCAAATAATTATCAATCTCAAGGTTACGATCTTGCAGCAGCATGACAATATTATGTATCGCGAATAAATAGTTAAAACGCACTATACAATTTCCTAATTGTCTTTCTCTCTCTCTCTCTCTCTTTCTCTTCCGAATTTATCGTTCGCATTTCCTTCTTTCTCGCAGAGAGGTAAAAAGTGATAGACGTATAGGAAAATACTCGACTCACATGTGGACATTTATCTTTTAATTCTCTCATACTTATCGTTGCGTGAACGGCATGCATTCTAAAAATATAATATATATTATATGCTGTATTATTAATATTGTATTGATATGAGCGCTTAAGTTATTGTTCTTATAATATGACTCGGTCAACAACCCCTGGCAGATGGCGAATCTTTATTATTAGCATGTGGCTTGCAACTATATTACCTCTATTAAAACCTCAAAATTGAAGTTAGAATTGAAACTGGGACCTACATATCTCGTTGTTCACAAAATAAGTGCAGTTTTGTGGTTAAAATTGATTAATATTGCTAATGGAGAGGACTGAAAGTGGACAACTCGTAGTTTTATTATGGACGAACAAATTTTTAATTGAAATATTCATCTGATGAAAATTCATTGTTATTATTACCTGCGTATTCTTCATTAACAGAGTGGACCATCAGCACACTTTTTTCATGTCATTATTTTTACGAAGCCAAAATCGAACGTTTAAATATCTAACCACCAAAAATCAAGAATTTCGTTTTTTTATTAATTCATTATCTTCAAGGAAGTCTAATAAACCATGAATCTAACCAAGGGTGAGGTATTTAAAGTTAATTAATTTAAACATCATAACAACTGAGAATACGTAAACATCTCATATATGAGTAATTCTAGCTAACTTTTAAAATTGTACATATTGAAAGATTAGTTAACTTATTTACAACTCACAGTTCTAATACTTTACTAGGGTGCAAGAAAAGATTTGACAAATCTGCAATTTTATTATTAGGCTTCTGTGCAATACATGTTTGAAAGTAGACTTTTCTCTCCCACGTGGAAATAAAATTGTGGTAAAATTATGGGGAAAAAAGTATGGCAAAATTATTGATTTAGCTCGTTGTGTTTAAGTGTTCATGCAGAGCAATCTGCGTGTTCGATCGTCTCATTTGAGGCAGTGACCGTAACCATTGATGTTCTGAAAAAGTGTACGCGATCCTAACTTTGAAGCTCAATCGGTACCCTCTGAAAGTTACGATAGATCACCAAAAGCACTACTCACCAGAAAACGCAAAAGAAGAAAAAAATTATCACGTAAAGTATAGGGAAAAGGCTCACGGAAACAGCTGTATCTCAGTGCAAAATCAAAATTTTGAAATTTCGAAAAATACAATGAAAAGGGGAAGAAAGATCCTACTCAAAAATTCAATAAAAAATTTGAGTTCAAGGTGTAGATTTCCCCTTAAGCAGGAAAATGTACTTCGAGTGAAATAAATGTTCGATAGCTTCCATACAAATGGACTACCACCCAAATGATCTGAAATTTACGTGTTACCTTATTTTATTCTCGTATTTTCGAGAAATTCTGGTCCTGAACATGCACCTTCTTACTTGGAATTTAGCGAGATTTTCCGCGCTTACTGTATTATTTTGACTTTTTGTTTTTTTCAACATTTTTCAATTTTTTACTATGGACTACTTTTTTCACTTGAAAAAAAAAAAATATTTTTTTTTGTAAAAGTCGGAAAAAATATCGACAAGTTACCATACTACACTATACTGGGATAAAAAGTAGAATTGAAGAACTTCAAAATGCACCCGAAGGTCTGTAGGTTCTCGATGAGTGAAACTACGTTTATCCACAAGTTGTGCTATTTCTCTAGTATTGATAAGGAGACCTTCCCACCTCCGGATCACAGATCTTTCCCAAAAATATTTTGGAGTTTCCTGGTATCTAATAATAAAGCTAATTGTTTTTAGTTTAATCGAATGGGCCTCAGGGCCATTGAACCTTCCCATGGCGGGAAGGTCTCCTTCTAATTACTATTAAGTTTATGCATGTATTTTTTAATATTTTAACTTATTCTACGCATCCTTATATTCAATGAATTTAAATTGTATCAACTAATTCATTAGGAAGGATAATGAGTCACACAGTTTTTTTGGGCTCTATTGTTGATAATATTTAAGAAAAATTTACTTCTGGTAATGTGTTCCTTAATTTTATTTTAACTTCATCTGAGGAGTTATTTTAAAAGTTAGTCAGCATCATTTGCATAAAAAAACTCAAAAGTTGTTTTAAAGTACTAACAATACGGATGAAATCTATTTTAGAAGTATAGATCGTATGTGCCAAAAAAGTTATGTATTTTTAAACACACATCACCAGAAAATAACATGCATTTCGAGTTTGTAAAACGCAATAGTGGGGAGATTTGCATGTTTTAAACTATATTAATTAAATGGTTAGTCGCGTAAAGTACAGCCATATGAAGGCTACACTGAAAACCCAGAAGTGTAAAAGTTTCGTGAAATAGCCATACATTTTACATTTTTAGCGCATTTTACATTTTTCGGTCACAGTAGAAAAAGTATAAGAGGCGCAAATTATGAATTTTCGAAATGTGAAATGATTATTGTAATGTAGCAAATAATATTTTCACGAAATCTAGTCAGCTGTACATCATAGTTCATGTATTATTATTTTTTATATCATTAAAAGTGAAACAAAGAGAAAAAAGCTAGTCATGTAGTCATTCTATTGCGCTATGTATGGTGTAATTTTTTCACTGGCAAATGCGCATGAAATTATAACGGATATTATACTCGGATCAACCTTGATTCCTGGCCGATATAAGTAAGCAAGTATCAAGAAAAAATTAAATTCTAATGACGAATACGTATTAATGACTGTTCTTATGTTGAGACTATAAAGATGAATAATTTTTTTAATGAAACGACACTATCATGAGCGATAAAGCTAATCTTGGAGTGAAACTATACACGCGCGGTCAATCTGTTATTTGGCATATTTGACCAACTTTAATTGAATTACATCCGGTTATTCTAGATGCTGTACAGGCATACCAAAACATCGACGTTTTGATCCTACGGAAGTCGAGATAAGCTCAACGCTCGCTTAAGAATGCAATCGCGATACTCGATATATATTTTGCATTGTAATATCATTTACTGAGCATTATTATGAGCGTCGATAAGCCATTATCAAGATGAAAACATATCAAAATTGCTTACAGAAATTTGTCATAAAAAATAAATGCTGTCTTGTAGGAAGGCGAGTGTCAGTGTTGCAGTTTGACTTGCTTGACTTGAGTAAACTATGCGTGATATTTGCGTGGGAACTTTTAAAATTGATTTTTTGAAAATATACAGTTGTAAATGCAATTTTTCAAAGGCTAAAGGCAAATGCTGAGAAGCTCACATCGTTGATTCACAATTCCAGCTTATATTTGTTAGTTCACTTCTTTTGATGTTTGCCGCTATAAAAATAAAAAGTAACATGACATTGAACCAAAACTGGTATTTGGTATTTGGTATCGAATAATCAAACATCAATAAAAGTTCGATTATTATTCAAATTTTCTGATAGGATTCACAAGTTGAAAAATGAAGGGACTTTTTATAAATAGTCTATTGATTGTACATCGTTTTCATGCTTTCAAATATTGAAAAACGATTGAACAAACATTCATATTATAGAGCCAGCCAAATTGAGTTTTTCATGGCATTATAATTGGCTCAATACAAAAAAAACTTTTATAGAATATTCGAAGCCAAAGAAAAAAGATTTGGCTATCAGTCAGATTGAAATCAAAGTACTTGAGAAAGTTGTTGAAAATACTCGAAGTGATAAAGAATAATGATCTTCAGCTATTTTTAGTAGAAAGATGGGATCAAAAATGTGTAGTAATTTTTCACGGTGGCACATGCTTAAATTTATCAGGCTATACGTTGTGATTAAGCTGTTAATAACGAATCAAAACTTATTCGGCACTTAACAATCGGTAAATGTAAAATTAAATCACGATTAAAATAGATGTAATTATAGTCTGCACGTTACAATGTTTGACATGTATAGATATGAAGTGTTAACACGAGCAAGCGTAAATAAGTCATTCAAGATTTCTGATAAAGTACAGCATCTTATAATACTTTTAAGCTTGAATGATTTAATGTTTAATGGTCCTACCATCCGGGTTCTTGGAAATGTTCAAGGCGACGAGTTGCAATATTAGCTGTTTTTGCATTTGAATAAAAAATGTTTTTGAAATGTTCTTAATGGATTGACTAACATCTAATCCAGCTCAACTTTTATGATAAAATTCCAGCAACAATTGGACTGTTTGTGCTGCAATTACTTTTTTGCTACGTAAAATTCAGTTGCTTTTAATATTCAATAAATTCGATCAAGATGCAGCGTCAAGCATAACTCACCCTTTTCGAGCCTTGAACAGGTCTTACAATGAGAAGACACACGCTTACAAGTAATATAATGATCAGACTGGAGGGAGAGCTCTTTATTGCCGTTCTTTGTCATTAAAGGCGTTGTAAAATAACATCTTTCTCTCTCTCTCTCTCTATCTCTTGTCACTTTGCCTTTGACGGATTTTTGTCGCACAAATTGCGCCGCTCCGATTGAACAACATTCGGCTTTTGTCGAGTCAAATAAGTCATGCACGGACTTGGTCAATTATTCTAGGTACGAGTCTGCAGTAATATACGCGACGCACACTTGCACATATAGTAAGAGACATAAGTTGTCATGCAATCCACGTGCGGTAAACATCATTGAACATCAGTCGCCCACGGCTGTGGCTCTTTGGTCAACCTGCAACACGTCTTTACCGCCATCCTTATTGACAATCAACGATTATAAATGATTAGAAAAAAATGAACCGGAACCAATGTTGGCTTCCAAAAACATCACCACTCGGCGACTCGATCATTATACATACTGATGATTGACATTTTTAAAAAGAATTTACTGTTGAGAGAGCATCAAAACCCGTTTGTGCTCTATTAAAAAACTTGTAATTTCTTCAATGAATGTACTCATGATTTTTAGACAAATATAAATACACACGTCACTTTAAGTTTTCTAGCATTTTTTTGTCGGAAATTCGTGGTTGCTGAGGCAAGGCTTAGATTTTTCAATTCGCGTCACACAGAACGCCGATACAAATGCACGAGAATACATTATGTAATATTTTAACAAGATTACACAATCGGCACATTATCAAATTAAAAGTTGAGATAACATTTAGCACAATTATTGAAATAATTGAATTGAGAAATGTTCCATACCGCGTCCATCCGCATGCTTAGTATCAAACTAGTTGCTTCTTGGATTCCTGTACTTTTTCAATTGTTACAAACAAGTATAAATCGTCTATTTCCGCTTCTCACTTTCCAGTAGCTGCGGTTGATACGTTGCTTGAGATTATTATTTCAATTTAATCATTGGCACGCACTCATCAGATTTTATTTATCATGGTGAACAATTATAAATTTTAGAATATAATTAACTTGAGATAAAGATTTTTCCCACCTCTGAAGCTGTTGCATACAACTCAAGAGTGATAAATATGATAATTAATAGTTTCATAATAAGAAATATAAATATGATGGTAAAAAATGTTTCGACTAAAAACTAATTGGTGGATTAATGACCATGCAAATAAAATGCTAACGAGGGTAATTTTTTATGATAAAATTTGCACAATTAAAGAATAATACTCAAATACATTCTTTTAAAATTATACTTTCCAAGTATGATAGTCAAATGCACTTTTCAAAATTAGATGATATTTTTGATAACCAAAAAGCCAACAAAAGTGTAAAAAAATGATTGTATTCTATGGAACAATGTGGTAAAAGATAATATTTTTGTCTTCGAAGTAATGTTTTAAGGAAGCTACAAGAAACAGAGATGTATTTTTGAGGAATCGATTTACTCACCTAATCATAATATCTTAAAGCTGTTTCGGTAGTTTATTTCGGCCAACCAATGCTCACTTTAATCAAACGAGGCTATTTACCAATGTTTGTAGGATGAATTATTTGCTTTTTGGCACTTGAACTTGCGATGTGGCCTCGCTACTTTGTATTGAAATCGATTTACCGACTTACCGATCCAGGAAATGAATAAGCAAACAAATGTAATTGTCCAAGATTGTATCGCTCGAGATTTGGGCGTTTGAAAAATGCATATAAGTAAGTGCAAAAACAAGGGTGGTGTAACCGCTCTGGAAATAAGTCTGAACCTGCGGCTAAGACGACGACGCGAAGATAACTAAATAAATTTACGACGGTTCGGTCCTGTCGTGCACTCCGCGCATCATATAATATCACGGTATATATGTACACTCGTTTCTGAGCTGTACAATTGAGAGGTCAACGTTGTAGTGGATGATGGTGGTGGGTTCCGATGATGCGCTTGGCACTTCACGTCAATTTGTACGATTCACGCACATGTGAGTGTACGAAGCACTCGTATGTGTCGGCTGGTAGCGGCGATGGACGAGCGCAGCCACACACTCGCGCGTAAGCCCTGTTGTGCTTTTTTATTTCATTTACTTTTCTTATAAAATAAATCAATAAATAGAAGTAACTAAAAGTCATTCTTATTCAACGCGAATACTTGAACGAAATAATTAATAATACACGAAATCAGCTTTTGCGATTTGCCGTTTTTATAATTTTCAAAATTTAACGAAACTGAAACTGCATTATTGGGAAAGCACAGCTCATTTGTCTTATTTTTTTTGTTTCATATAAGCAGTATCTATTAGACACGCACGGGATTATATGAAGCGCATTATAAACGTGGTCGTAAACGAGATTTGCCTAATAGACACAATGACACTTGGAGCGCAGAATAATTGGATAATATGTTCTAGCATTCATGGCGCAACGTAGTATATAGAGCAATAGTGATTAAAAAAGGACTAGGGTACCTCAACAGAATACTTGCAGATCAAAAACAAAGTTGCACACGTTTTATTTTTGATCCTTAATGCCGTCCAATGATTGACTTGCAAAAATTACCAATTTATCGTAACAAACTATACGATTCACAGCTTTTTTGAGGAGTTCATGTTACTTTGTAAATGTTTTGGTAAACTTCGGCTTTGGTTGGGCGATTGCAAATTGAAAAATTTAGTGGTGTAAAAATTAAATGAACCTAGAGCAGGATAGGTAAATAGAACAGTGGATGCAACGTTTATTTATGACGCTATTGAATTATGAAAAAGAGCCAGCAAAAGATCCTCAAATCGTCGAGCTGTGAGCCTTCCTTTTACGAAGCTTATCGTACTCGAGCGCAAAACGACACGCGGTTCGCGAGCACACCAATCATTCTATTGACTACTCGCCTCACTGTACTACTGAATACCCGTGATGTATATACATATAGAGCCTCGGCTCGTGTACGTAATGGATCCGATCTCATGTGTCACCCGTGAAACGTGCATCTCTACACGCACCCACGTACGTGCATACGTGCGTCTTTAAATATCAGCAATCCGAGGCGAAAATAGTAGATTCCCACGTGCAGCAAGTGACCACAAGTCCGCTGCATTTTACCTATAATTTCCGAAATTTTTCATTCAACCAGTTTTAATCTTTGAAAAGATGCTTTCTACGAGGTTTCAAAAATTCTAAAATCTACTTTTTATTTGCATAAAACTTTGTAATCTGTATAATCTTCTGTTATCAAAATACATGATCTCAACGTACCAAATACAAATCTAACTATTACGCATTCATAGTTGAAAAATGAACTGTGAGAAACATAGAAAAGAAAGTATTTTATTTGACGCAATAATAATTCAGCCACCCGTCACTCTTTTTATTCGGTTTAATTTACCCATTTTCAGCATCCGCAATTCGCGCGCTTTCATAGCAAGGTGTCTCTTGCGAGTCGAGTTTTTATTTATGCCGTCGATAAAGACGAAAAGTATCTCAATTTTAAGACTTGTTGATAATATATGATGTTTCCGAACTTCTCAACTCTTATTAGAACCTGCTCACAAAGCTCCGAATTTTACATACGATCATGACTTAAGACTAAAAAGAATTGCAACTGCAACAATTTTGGTATTTAATTTTATAATCTATATGACCGTATACATGACTGATTATTTAACAATTTACCACCTATACAAAAAATTTATTTTTGATTTAAATTTTACTATTCATTTCTAAAATAATAAGTAACTATTAACGTGTTTTATTGGTAAAAATTTTGTTTAACCTATCTTAAAAAATTTTATCAATGCAATACATTTATTTGAATTTTTATTTATAATTTTATTACATTAGTCTGAGGTTTCTTAAATTCGAAATCAATTTTACAATTTTGACGAATGAAAAGATTTTCTTATAAAGATTATCTTGCATCAAAAGATCGTTTATAATATTGAAAAGTATTGATTTTATATTTAAATTTTGTACAGGAAAAACTTATACTTTTAGTGTATTATAGTACATAGAAAAAGAGTTTCAAAATCAAACTTTTAGACACCTAAGTCGCTCGCACCCTCCACATCCCGCATGGACGTCTTTTTTCTATTGAAGTGTTGAAGTGAAACTTCTATACGCGCGTTGGGTATGGGAGGTCAAACCGTGAAAAACGAGCGTCCGTACGGGCGGGCGGGCGTACGGATTGAATGTTTTCAGTCTCAGTAGCGTCTGTATGCTTAGCACGCTATGATTGGCCGGCGTTTGGCAGTGGCGAGACGCTGCCAGTCCCCTTCTACTGCGGCACGTCACGGCAGCGGCTGTGTGTCGACGCTCATGCCTAATTGTAACGTCTATGCGGCGTTGTGTAACTCTGTCTCTCTCGCGCGCGCTATGCGCGTTAGTGCGAGTTACTCGGTCAAACGACAACGCATGTAATATGACTCATGCTTCTTATACACGTAGGCCTACTGACTGCATGAGTGCTCATGCCTGCGCTGGGCCCGTATATGAAATAAAAATCAAATTGAATTCATTTACAATGTAATGCAGTGTGAGTTGAGGCCGCGTCAGCGGCCTCGGTACTCACTACCGAAATTTGAAATAAATCGAAAAGTATCTATTGTAATTGATTGGGAAATGTTGAATAATATCAAAATCACTTGCAATGTAATGTCGTGTGAGTCGAGGCCGCAGCAGCGTTCGGTACTCATTTCGGTACTTATTCGGTACTCATTGCCGAAATTTGAAATATATCGAAAATATACATCAAAATTGATTTGTAAATTGCAAAGCAAATTAAATTAATTATCGCGCTGCGTTTTTAAGTTAGCTGTCTATGGACAGCCATCAAAAGTGAAAC
>CACVKI010145242.1:0-25417 GCA_902732785.1 Trichogramma evanescens | reverse complement strand
CATTCTAGTTCATTCTGAGCAGTAACATGGGCAGATTATTGTGTCAAAATTTCAGGGTGATAAAATTAATGGTTTTTTCTTAATCGTTCCCGCCGCGGTTTTTTTTTGTACTCCGTTAAAGCAATTTTAGCAGACGACACTGGGTGGCAAAAAATTATAGAAAATTTTTTTTATATAGTATAAGGTCAATAAAGTATGTATAAAAAGTTTCATCAAGATACGTCGCTTTATTCTATTACAAATAAATCTTTGAAAAAACATTTTTTCTTTTTAATTTGGAGGAGAGAGGTCCCCTTAAACCAAACTAATTAACTCGCGATCGAGTACCTGCAATCGATAGAACGAACGAGGTGCATCGAAAACTTTCAGAATCGTTCATGCTTGTAATTATTCCTTCTGTAAATTTCTAGAGTATGGCACAAATAGATAAGCACTTGGCTTTTCTGAGCATAATTAAAATACTTTCCTCATTAAAATGTGTAATACATCAGATTTATCAGAATACAAAATATCTTATTACCAGGTCTTGGTGCAATCAGAAGGACTAGAAGAAAACTTCACTCTTGGTCTTGCGGCGTTACTCGCGGGGGATTTTGCAATGCTGCCATCGGAAACGAAATTAAATAAGGTCGCGCCACCGGGTTGGGCGAGTAGCGGTAAAAATAAAATATCACTGGGTCTTCCAACTACGTTCATGTTATACTTGAGACTACGCTTCTTCTTACCTTCGCTTCGAGGAATCAGGTAAATGGCCAGATGCAACATCAAATATTTATTAGTACATTGCGACGACGCCGTGCGGTGACAGCGACCAAAAATATGTTTAAACATTCGTTTTTCAGAAGTTGGATTTCCAAGCACATGCTTTATTTGCAAATCAGACGTTGCATATTAGAGCAGCAGTTTGTGTGCCCTCTGGCTCAGTTGATAAATTTAGCTGGTCTAGCTCTGCAGGCGGAATTCGGAGACTACAGTGTTAACGTAAGTTAAATATTTTACTTGCACTCTTACTCAAATTTCTATTCTACCGCAGTGCTAATAAAGTGTATTTTCTATTTAATTCATTAACAATTTATTTGCTTCAATTTGTTACGATTAAAGTATGTAACGCGGTAGGAAAATAAACTAGAATAAAACTTTCGATTAAAATTTTTCATTAACTTACATAATACCTCAGTTGAAAAACATAAAGGTTTAAAATTACTTGGAAAAGCATTCTCGAATAAATTATAATAACACATTTTTGGGATTCTAAAATTGAGTATTGTAAAATAATTTTGTTGAAAAACTGGCGGCGGTTTTTCAATCATTGTTCATGAAATAGATAAATCTATCCAAATATTATAATTTACATTTCTATTTTCAGGAGCACGGCTGTAGCGATTACTTCCTTTTGGAACATTACGTCCCAGAATCGCTGATACTGAACTCGGAAGAGCAAAAATATCGGCACCCCCAGTTACCCGATAGCGGCGAGGCGCTACGAAAACGACTGCAGCAAGCACATTTCGAGCGTCGCGGTCTCGATCCGAGCAAAGCCGAGGAGATGTTCATTTCACACGCGCAATGTTTGCCCGACTACGGGGCTCACTATTACACCGCGACCGTTGACGCGAAGGAATTCAATAAAATTATCGCCAAGCAGAAGAAATGCGCCGAGACGAACAGCCAGCAAAAGGTAATTCTCGACGACGGTCACGGCGTAAAACGAAAGCGCCAAACGAGCTTACTTTACTGTTCGATTTGATTTCAGAGCGACGATCAACCACTGCAGCAAATAGCCGAGAACGAAAATATCTACGAGCTCGACAAGAACTCGGACTATCAGATTTATGGAAAAATCGAATTCAGCAATACCGGGGCTCGCGAGCAATACTTTCAGCGCAGTTCTTACACGGACGAGCAAAAAATCATGTTATCTCGAAGTCCGTCGAGCGTGATGGACGACATTTACGCAGCGAAGAAAGCAAACGAAAGCGAAAATGACAAATCGTCTAATAACAATAAAAACAAAGCCAAAACCGCTAAGCCGAAAAAAGGCGACAGTGATGTGTGGCTTGCCGTGCACTCGCAAGGCTTAAAAGTTTTTGAGCGCGGAGCCCGACTGCGAGAAAGAGTGGAAATGTCTAGATTCGACTGGAAGGATATCCAGACGCTGAGTTATGGCAAAAATTATTTGATCGTTCATACGAAAATAGGTGGCAAACGTTTCAAGTTTAAGTTGAAAATGGATCATCGAAAGTAAGTTTACAACTTATATAAGTGTTTGATGGCGTTCGCTTTTTATGCCATTAAAACGTTTGATACGATTAACGTTGATTATTTTTTGTTCAGGAGCTTCTATGCTTTCAAACTAACTTCTTTGCACCATCAATTTTTCTTGAAGCTGCGCTCGGAGTTAACTTCTTTACAAGGATTAGTAAAAGGTTTGTAATTTAAGTCATCAGCTGTATAATTGAATCGAGGTACATCGTTGCTTTTACTTATTTTTAGATTTCGGAGTGCCTTTAATCGTTGAACCAAATTCCCCGAAGCCAAAGATGAGACCGGAGAGTGCAAAAACAAAAATTACCTTCGCCGACGCGGAAAAACAACACAAGTTAGAAAAGCCTCGACTCGAGGAGCAGCAAAACAAAGAAAACGAGAATCCATTTAAAGAGCCCGACGATATCAAGCTCTCCAACGAAAACCACATCGATACGTTCGACGATGCCGAGAGTAACATTAACGGCAACGGAGTCCAAGTCAACAAACGCCTCGAACCCGAAGGCGAGGCTCGCGATACCGAAGACGAAAACGACCACACTTTGACGGTAAACAGAAACATACTCTCGACGAACGTTTCCAACGGACTGAAAGTGCTCGAGCACCACGAGATCGATAGGATATATAACTACATCGAGGATCGAATGACGAACGGACAGGAAAAAGAAGATTTCATTTACTCGATGCCGAAGAAATCTTCTTTTTCTCAATCCAAGACTCAAATGTCCGATGAAAAAATTGAAAATCCGGAGGCTCTGTACGCTGCGATCAACAAATCGGGACTGCCGAAAAAAATTGAATACACAGTACCTGAAAACGAGGCTTGGAAGGTCGTCGAGGTTCAAAGGCTTCCTCACATGGTAAAGATTTTCCTTGTTTTTCAATAAAGCACTGCATAAGTATTTTAAACTCATTGTAGTCTATTAACCAACAGAGTTCAAATGGCAATTATAACTACAATCAGAGTAGAAATCGTAATTTATCGAAGATGCCACAGCGCTTGGAAGTTGTGAAAGTGGAAAATAGATCGATGTATTCTACTTCGATGGATAAACGCCGTTTGAATTTTAATGACGATCTGGAGCTCAGGTCTTTGCAATCCGACTCAGCGTCAGCCAAATCGACGGAATCTCCTTTACCCGAAGCCTACGTATTAAGTAAGAAAATCACTTGAAAACATTTATTTGCTTATTCTAATACCTCACAAACGCACCCATCGATTGCTTATTTGCTTGCACGCACACGCTAACGCTAATTAACAAAAATAATAAACCATTGCAGCACCGCCTCTCCGCTCATTGATAACAAAATGTAACGATAGCGATGATTTATCAGATGCAGATATCAGAGCGACGGACGAGCCCTTCTGCATACCCGACGAGACAATGTCGAATTCTCTGTTAGCGAGGCTCGATGAGCTCTCGTTCGCGGAGGAGCGGGTTCTGCGCACGATAAAGCTTCAGCGAGGTCACGGCGGCAGCATCGGGCTCCAAGTGACCGAGGGTAACGACAGCGGCGTCTACGTGCAGGCGGTCTCGGTCGGTGGCTCCGCCGATATGGCTGGGAACGTTAATAAAGGTGAGCTTACGTTCGGTCGGTATACCGTTACAATTTGTTCCACTGCTATCGATTTGTTGAATTTGACGTTTTCTTCTTTTTTTGCACATTTCAGGGGATAGAATCGTAGCTATAAATGGGCAGAGTTTACTTAATCTTAGATATGAAGACGCGTTGAAGATGCTACAAAGTACCTCCGAAACTGTTGAATTAGTCTTATCGCAAGTAGTATCTTTACCTTGTCCAGCGCTACTGACAGATAGCCCTGACGATGATTTATCGGAGCCAATGAAAAATAATTATTTACAGTAAGCATTGATTAAACAAACATTTGAAGTCATCATTTAACGTTGCTTTATTACTCTAAAGGAATTTGAAATTCGGCGTATCGTCGGAAAGAGAATCTTCGTCGATGACATCTAGTAAATGGCTACAAAAGCTCGGAGACGTCGCATCCGTTCAAAACACGTCAAGTGCTTACAGTAGCGCAGCATCCAGTGCAATGGGCAATCACAATGTAAATAGTCTTTACGTACCGGACATCGATGACACGGAAGGGATCCACTCCGTTAGTAGGCTTTTGACTTTGGAGGACTTGGACATTAGTCACGTCAACAATCAGCAAGTTTTTATTTAATATGTAAGTGGATTATTGCGTCTCAACCTCCTCTCGTTAACGCTTGAACGATTAATTGGTTCGAAAAGATAGTCCTCGACTTATAAAATAGATTATTAGGTTGTTGAAACAATTAAGTCTATAGGTAGAAAATAGTGTGAGGGCAGAGACCGCCAACTCTTATAATTACTAATCAAATTATAGTCATCCATTTAAAGAAGCCTTTGTCTATTGCAGATAAATGCTTCGTTGATTTTCAAATCCAAGGCATTTTATTATTCATTAGTGTAGGATTATTTACAAATGACGCATCTTATAATATTTCAAAATATTAACACTCGTTTATTTTTTTATGAAATCTAAACAAAAAATTAATTACAATTAATTTAACGAAAAATTCTTATAAATATGATCCACAGTTATTTGAAAATTTTTAAGTCGAGCTTTTTTGATTAGAAAAAATATCTCAAATTTTCTTTGGATTCGTTGCACGCACTTGCAATATCTTGCGACGCAGCATTTATACATGATCTTAACATTCGACCTCCACTTCTGAATTTTCAATCTTTACTATTGACCGTTAGAAAACTTGCGAGTGGCGTGGGAGGTCGAATGTCACTTATACGGCATCAGCTTTAGAGTCTTGCAAACAGTTGAGGTTCGCGCAAGCTCTCATTTACACTCATTTTTCTCTGCGCTTACAAAAGAAATTCAAAATTACACTGTTCCGCGTAATAATACTGAATAATCTTCGAGTGTTTATAGTTCAATTTCTTAAAAAACTATTATAAAACAATATGTGCACATAATTAAAATAATTAAAGTTACAAAAATGGAATTTTCTCACGCAGACGCAGTATCACCAACGCCGCCAGTACCACCTCGTCGTAAAAAAAACAAAGCTCGACCAAAGGAACCAATTTCGCTTCCAATAAAATCACAATTTTCGAGTTCTGGGTCAAAACGCCGACCAGCTCCTGCACTTCCTTCAGTTACCTCGCAAAAAATAGGAAGAACAACGACGTCGTTTCATCCAAACGAAGGTCATTCATCTAGCACTGGTTCAAGTAGTCTACAGTACGCACCCGAAAGCTTGGATTCGACGGGAAGTAATAGTTTGATAAGTTGTCCAGTAAAAGTAGCACCTAGTAAACCACAACGTAGTCCAAGAAATAAAAATGCAGAAAATTCGATTCGAAATGATGTGCAAATCAGCCGAGTTAATTCGCCATTTGTCTCGTCTCGAGAACCGAGTCCTTACCCGCCACTATTATTTACGTTAGAAGATTATGAATCTGTTATGGAGAAATCTTTAACAGGTCAAGAGAGTCTTATAGAAAAAAACGTGAACAACCACAAGTCTTTGGAAAATGAGTCTGATTTGAAGGAAACAGAGGTAGAAGAAATTTCCCTTCCTACAGAGAGCACAAGTTTACCAAATATGCAATTCAGTAGTGAAAGGGAGGAATTTTATTTTTGCATAACAACGACCGATAAACCGTTTCAAAAAACTCTCGGTAGTTGGGGATTATCGCTCGATGACGATACCATAGATAAATCGGAAGAAGAACAACATTCAGGTGCTCATATATTTGAAGATTACATCGATCGTAGCAACAGAATGAATGCCAGACCAGACTTATTTTCTAAAGATTTCACTTCCCTTGAAGATGTTTCGACTGAGAGGACGGCAACGAGAGTTCGATTTGTCGTAGAATCTCCGAGTACATCTACTCCCGATGTTGATCTTATGGACGACGGAATAACATACAAAGATTTCTTTGAAAAAAAATTTGCCGAAGCTGAACGTTCGACGGTCAAATTGACTGAAGTGACAGATGATGACGTAAGTGATTTGGAAAATGACTCTTGCGATGATAAAAATTTTAATGAAAACTCAGAAGTGTTGACTGATAATAAAATCGAGCCTAAAATACAATTTCAACTCGGTCCAAAAGTCGAAAAATCTCGTTATGGTGAGTTATACGTTGACGCAGAAAAAGATAGTGAGCAAGATATTAGCGGTACAGTGGATGTAAGGGATGAAGTTGACAATATACTAAAATTATCATTGGAAATTGATGATGTGCCCGAAGAACAAATTAAGCCGAATGAAAAAGTGGAAGAAAATAAAAGTAGCATAGATTGTGTAGATAAAAGTGAAAATAAAATATATATTCATCCGTCGCTTTACCATTTATTAAACGATGACGAAGATTGGGAACAATATATTGATGACACAGTGGATGATGTAAAATCAGATGATGAATGCGACGTAAAAGAAATTATTGATGATCTCAAGTGTAACGAGACAAGTAGTGATATTAAAAATGAGCAAACTAATTCATCGGAAAATCCAGAAAATTCCGAGATACAATCGGTTTTGAAAGAAGAACAAGCGTTGTCAGAAAGTATACGTCGGAATGTATTTCTAAATACTATGTTGGACGATCATAATTTTGAAAAAAACTCGTTGACGGAGAAAAGTGCAAACTGTGAAGTGATAGCCACTCACCCTAAACCGGCACCAAATCCTTTTACGACGGACGAGCAAAACTCTGAACAGTTGTCTGATGCAATTTTAGTCACAGATGAAGCAGTGCCAAGTAACAACAGCAAGAAGATTACATTAAAAGAAACTGGCGCGCCGCCAAATTCCCAGAACAAAATGGAAACGTTACCAAGCGGTAATAAATCAGTTGGAGAAGCTAGAAGCGACATGCTGAACGAGCTCTTGACGAACTTCGAATCGATTAAACTGAAATCGGTCAAAAATCTAGTCGATAATCTACCGATTAGTTCGGAGGAGACGCAAAAAGACACGCCTCCGATAAATTCAGTGACACAAAAGACTGATGTAGCCCCCGACGCAACGGAAATCTTTGTTCCAAAAACTACTACTAGCTTACGTTCTCGATCGAAGAAACCTGCAGTAGCGACTGAGAGCAGAGGTACCGATCCGATACCGGACGTACAGAGTGCCATAATCGATGAAACTCTCAATTCTCAGCGTAGTGATAACGACAATAAGGCCATGGCAA
The DNA here is from genome assembly GCA_902732785.1 of Trichogramma evanescens. NCBI lineage: Eukaryota > Metazoa > Arthropoda > Insecta > Hymenoptera > Trichogrammatidae > Trichogramma > Trichogramma evanescens. Next base: position 17,938 of record CACVKI010145242.1, on the reverse strand, counting down.
CCGTAGACTGCAATGACCAATCCAGCGAGTCTATATCCATAGCTCCCGGTAGTGTAAAAAATTTCGTTATGTATTACGAGATTCATAGCGAGCTGAGCACTGTATATAAAATGGAAGAAAGCGCCTTTAGTAGGCGCAAGCACGAGCTCGCCAAGGAATACAAAAAGCTGCACCAAGGCAGCGATAAAAAATCCATCAAATCTGGTGAAAAGGTTAAAAGCAAATTGCCCAATTTGCAATTGCTACCCGATAAAAAGAAGAAAAATGACAAAGCAGCGGAGAATACGAAAAGCAGAAGTAAAGTTGTGGATCACGTCCCGACGCCTTGTTTGAAAAACGTCGTTGCCAACCAACCCAAGTCAGAGAGGAAAAAGAGCGTGCAATTCGACGGTGAATGCAAAGTTATCACTCCGAGAAAAAAAGACAAGAAGAAGGACGAAGAGGAGGGTACTTTTTCGACGTTTATCGGTGGGATTAGGACGAGACTGAAAAGAAATGCCCCGGCTAAACCGGAAGCTAAAAAAGCTGAATGTTCGAAAGGATTGAAGTTAGACCCGTGCCCGGCTGAGGCTGCAGCCATTATTTGCATTCAGGTTGGTTTCATTATGTTTTTCATAATTATTTTGATTTATTCTATTTACGTATATTTTTATATGTGATACTTTAAAAGCTTTATGTTAATATATGTTTTTTATTTTTTTACTTACAGAAGTCTCCAGAAGCGCATGCATTAAAATATCCATCGATATCAGGTAACAGAAGCTTTCTACCGCCCAATAAGACCTTGCCAGACAACCAAACCATTGTGTTTTACTGCACTGTATAAAAAGTAGATTTTATATGAGGAAAAACTTCCTAAAAATTCCTACACATAAACTACTAACGTAGAAAATCGGATAGTAGCTAATTGAATGCAAATAAAGCTTTTATATTAATTTATTATTTGTATTTTATATTAAATACGGATGTGCATGTACTGCTGAAATGTTATTATAAACATTATGATGTATGTAAGTGTAAGTTAGACAGCGCTACAAATAGGCAAAAAGTTATAAATGAAGCGACTTTTTTTTAAACTCCGAAACTTATGCGTACCATTGTGGAAGATGAAGTTCTTGATTCCTCGTGATATGTCTCGTAATATAATGAAAATATTTTAATTGTTTGTAAATAACAATAAACTATTATTTATGTAAGTGTAATTATATAGAATCTAAAAAATGTAGCTGCTGGCAGATAGAATAGGTTTTATCATTCGAAATATTTACCGATAAATATATTTAATTACAGATCATAACTAATCTGTTTTAAAAGTAAACCGATATTATAAGGAAGTTCATTCGTGCAATTTAAATGAGAAAAGAAACTAATAGAATGTTACGTATTTATTTCTACTATTACGTGCCTCTTAATAAGTATTATTACTCATTATTGTTTGTTATATTAGTTCAATCTAGCGCTAGTATTCGGGTTTAAAAATTATTAAGAAATGATATTCTCCGAATTTTGTATAGTTATGATCAAAATTTCATGTGTTTTATGGAAATGTTATAAAAGGACGTTAGCACTGAAAATAGCTTTGCTCGATATAAGTAATTAGCGAAATTGTCTGAAGATGGTTCTGATGATATAAATATATTTTTGTTTTAATGAGAAGTACGTATAAACCATTTGAATATATAATTGAATTATGAGGTGAAAATGCAAAACTGTACACGCATTCATTACACTAATCATACGCGCAAGCTTGCTTCGTATGAATTTGTCAACTCAATAAGTACGTCTATTTGACAAAATGTTTTCGTGAAAATTGCATTTATATTATGAAACGAGGAACGGTACATGAGAAGACCTTTGATCGAAATTTTTTATAACTCGATGATGATTATAGAACTTATATACTTACAATAAAAAACAATTCGTACATTAGTCAAGCATATTTAATTGAAGCGAATTTTGTATAAACTATATGCAATAATTATTCTAAATGCATAAACGACTCTGGAATTGATGAACGAATTCTGAAAAGTCATGATCGTAGTTGAATTATCTCTAAAAATAATACTTGCAAGCATTTAGAGTTGTGAGTATGAAGCAAAAATTTAATGTTTAATTGGAGTGTTATAACTTTCTCTCATGAATCATATCGCTTATTCATTATATCACAGCATAATTGAATAAAAAATTATTAATTTCACGATGAAAAACGTCTATTACTCTATTTTACCTTGTTATCCTGAAAAGTAATATTCACTTTTAATTTGAAAAGATTTTAACAAAATGACAAATTCAATAGTAATGTGCGCCCCAATTCATCATAAGTAAAATTTTTCAACATTTACAAACTCTTTAAAATGTTTAATTAAAAAACGCTTACTTTATGTTATTTAAACATTACACAGAAAAAGGGGTATCTGTGACCTTTGACCTAAAGTCTTGAACTTTTCAACTAAAAGGTACTTTCAAAAAACTTGTCATTGCTACTTACCTACTTATTTCATGTAATGGTTTAAAGTGAAAAAATAATTGGCTTACTTCGAAGCAAAAATAAGCGTAGTAAATGTTATAGCAAATTCAACATGAAAATTTAATGGTTGAAATATCTAAGTACTAATTGTTTTTCGTTTGAAATAATTATCATTATTAAAATACATAATGTTTTCATATTTAATAACCAACATTGTATTATGGAAAATACGATAATAATTCAATCATTATGCTGTTACTTAATATACATAATTTATTTACATAAGAAATGCCTCCTCGTAATCAATTAAATTTCTGTATAGTTGAAGTTAATGTCACTTTTGAACCCAGTTTTGTTTTCTATGGAGTTCGCAACGAACCTCCAAACCTTCTAATTTATTTTCTGCCGTGTCTTGAAATAATTTTTAATTATACCAAAAAATTTTCAATATAATTTTTACAAAAAAGTTTAAAAATTAAAAATACCGGCCTCATGATTTTTTGTTTCAAAACAAATTTTCACGGACTTTTCCGCAAACTTATGTAAAGCTAAAATTAAGAAACGCGCGTAACTGCGGCAACGCAGCTGGAGAAATAGGCACAACCAAGGTCGTTGAATGCACTTGCTGCTCGAGTGAGTTTAAAGACGTTGAAAAAAACAATCTTTTTTTTTTTGTATAAAATTAAATATAAAACTGAAATGCTCGTATTTTTTTTACGATCTTTTGTCACATGCTCAAATAATCAATTGGACACGTCGTACGCTTTGTTGCTCTCGCTGGCAATCGCCCTCGTCGCGAACTCGGTAAAAGTTTTTGTCCGCTGCCACTTTTCTGGAGCGCGTTCGGGACACACGGCCGTGCGCGCACGCACGCAGTAACACGTATGATTAATTCAGCGACAGCAACAAACGGAATAAAAGTGAAATAATATTTCATTCGCTTTTAAACATCCATGAGAATTTCGTTTTCGGCATTTTCATGCGAAGGAGCGCGATATCGCATGGAGCCGGAACACACACGCATAGCGGAGAAAATCTGCGCCGGGGCAAAAAAGCGCGCAGGGCACGTTGGCTTTTATAAACGAAATCCCTGACACATCTCTTTTCGCTTTTTATTTAGCCGAGTCGCGAGAGTACGTGTCTGCATTAGTTTAGCATACAAACACACATGCAGAGACGCGTGCACGTGTCGAAATTCTTCGGTCCGCGCTTTGGGTATATGTATATGCGCTAGCGGCGCTCGAACGGAATATTGCCGCGGAGCGGCGAATTTATTTTGAGCTTGTGTAGTTGTATACGTATGTATGACGTCACACGACGACGACTACTGCTACTACTACCGCTAAACCACTCGAATTGCTGCTGCTGCTGGTCGTCGCATCGACGTCGTTGCTGATTCTTGTGCTGGTGCATCGTCGCCAGTCGCTCCTCTCGCGTTTTGACTAAGCACGCGAATTTCTGCACCACTGCCCCGACTGACAGTGCAAGTATCGATATATATAATACACATGTTTTATATATAATGCATCGATGTATATGCTATAGTGGCTGCCGCGAATCGAATCGTGAGTGATCGAGTGCCTCGAGAGGGAAAGAGAGAGAGAGAGAGAGAGAGAGTGGCCGAAGTACCCTTCGATAAGCTTCTAATTCGGCCTCGAGTTCAATCGATATTATTAGACACTTGTGAAAATCACTTTTCTGGATGCTGCGTCGAAGATAGAGAGCGCCTACATTACCTCGGAGAGAAGTTGAAGAAGTTTCGAAAAAAGCACTCGCAGCTCGCGCGTGTTTTCAACTAGATCTCGCACACTTGCTGATGCAGTATTGAATTTTCTCTGCACTTGTAGGTCAAAATACTTATTACGAAATTTAAACTTTTTTGCTTTTCTTTTTTTACGAAACAAGCGTAATCAAACGAAGCATACGAGTTTGTAAAATTTTTCTTCAAAGATCGAATGTCGTGCAACGCATGCGAATCGATCTCGTCGTCGAGCGGCGGACGATGTAAAAATAAATAACACACAACACATGACACACGCCGCATAGAATCGCAACATAATAAAGCCCGAGAAATTTCGTCACCGCGTTGAGAGAAAATTGAATTGGTAAACATAACAGCAGAAATATTCGTTAAAGCGAGCGAGAGGACGGACGGACGCTCTACGGTCGGTCGGTCGACTCGAGCGCGCGCGCGTTGATACTTTGCCAAGTTCAACTCTTTGGGCTGCAATGCCAGAGCTTTGCTCTCCTCTAAGCAAAGCTACACGCATAACTTGTATACGAGAACTTTTCAGCCTGAATTCTCAGCGCAGTCGTCATGAATTTCGTTACAGTTCAAACAACAAGGGCGGTAAAGACGACTTTTTTTGAAACTTTTGCGATGAATATTGCTGCTGCTGCTGCTGCTGCTGCACGTCGCACTGTCGAATTCGATTACAAGTCACAAATAACGGCCTCTCCTTTGCACACGGAGTCTGACAAACACTAGAAGAGTACAGTGCAAAAGGTAGAGAGAGAGAGACAACTAGCGAGAGAGAGCAGAGGCAAAGATTTTAATTGCATCCGCGCCTTTTCGCTAATGCATCTCGCTTCGGGGAACTCGACTGCTCGCGAAAGATTAAAGGCCTCCGAGAGCTAGCATCGTACACATAAAAGCCATGCCTCAGCTGCAGTGCCCTTTGATCGTGACTGCGACTCGACGGGGCGTCGATACCGATTCGCCGCTCGACTCGACGACGCTGACCGCCGACGAGCCGGTCATTCGGCTGAAACTCGACAAGCCCCCGCACTGGGATTGGCAGCTCACAACCACCTCCGACGATTTGCCGGTAATTCAACTGCTCGACCGCGAGGGCAAACTCCTCGTCGAGACCACTGGACGCTGCGCCCAACGCGCCAGAGGTTCCTTCCGAGACGGCCTCAAGTCTCACGAGTCCTTTCCCCAGCCCACCGCGACAGCAGCAGCTGCTGCGTCTGTGCTCGTCAAGGAAGAAAGCCCGAAAGTGGTCGTACCCAAGAGTTTTCAAGGCAATCGTAATTACGAAGGCTTCAGCACGAAGTATGGCTCGGCTCTTTGTGGATTTCCAACGCGTAAATCGCACAGCGACGCGAACGTGTCGTCGTCCTCGTCCTCGGCCTGCACCGCAACGAGACGCAAAAAAATTCGTAAACACCATTCGTCCAATACGTCGGACTTTGACATCCGCCGATCCAACAGCAGCGGCTCGACGACGAAAAAAGAAGTAGCCAAGAGGTACTCGAGCGTTAACGGCTCGCGTCAGCAGATTTTCGAGGATTCGCCACTGGAGCAGGTCAAAGATAAAGTGGAGGAGCCGCTGTCGGGCCGATGGGCGGCTCAACCGACCCGTCCTAATGACGATTATACCGGGCAAAGGGTTGATTTTCATTTCGATGGCAGTATCAATAACGCCAGAGACAATGCAATTGGGCCATCGATTAGCAGCGACGAAAATGCCAAGAGAGACGAACTCGAAATAATCAAGAGGTTCTTGTGTAAGAAAATGTCAGCAGATATGGAGTACGACAAACAGTATCGTAGAAACTTATCCACTCCAGCTCAGACGAGCGATTTGGCGGGCATAGATGAAGTGGACGCACCAGTAACGAAGCCTGACGAAATTTACATGGGCAGTGCGCGAAGCAGTCACGAGACAGGTGCTAGAAAAAATTATAAAACGAGAAAAATTCGCAGCGAAACCAACATCGGGTATCATCGCGAGTTACCTGAAATTCAAGAGTTCAAAGTTTTGAGTCCCTCGGAGAAATTGATTAAAAAATACTCTGCGAATGGAAAAAAACGTAAATGTTATCGAAAAACAAGGAGCGACGTGATGGTAAACAAACATCAGTCTAGATCTGCAAGCTCTGAAAGAGATACTCCGACGAATAAAAACTATCCGACACGTCGGATTAAAAGTCAAGATAATTTCGACAGATCGTGGCGCGATTATAAGGAGAATTATAAGCAGCTCCGCAGAGACGTCGATCAAGTGGAAATGGCCGAGGAGGGTTTAACGACAAAGCCGCGTTGGAAGGACCGATGCGAGGGTAGAAAATGTAAAATTTGCGAAAACCTAAAAAGCAACATCGATTCGCTGAAAAATCCCGAGGTCCTCGACGTTCAACGAGTTAATGAGTCTTGGCTGGAAGAGCTCAAAAGCCCTTCCGCCAGTGACAGCTCCAAGTCAAGTGCCAGCAGTAGTTCGACGGTGAAAATAAGTGATACGGTTGAAATGGTGAATGGCAGTAGCAGCGTCGACCGCGTCGACGCAGTCGCATTCGTCGACGGACCCGCCGGAGTGTTTTACGATTACGAAAACAAAACGAACGAAGATATTACAAAGGATTACTTCAGGCGTGTTTACGAACTTTTACGCCGGCGAAAAGAGGAGGCGAAAACGCTCGCCGAGTGCGAAGAAGACACTTGCTCGTCGAATAATTTTGAAGAAGACGCTCGAGTGAAGAAGCGGAGGAGAAGAAAAAAAGCAGCGGATAAATCGATGGAAGGTAATTTTCATTGCGAAACTTGCAAAAATACTTTTTTAACGCTTATATCATTATATACATGTATCTTGAAACTATATTTGTAAGGGATAAATCAAAAATCTTGTGCATAGCGCGCGTAGTTACATTTTTAATTGGCTTTTAGACAAAATTTAGCGAGCTTTTTTGCGAAAGCTCTACGTGCACGAGAGAGTAACTTTGGCAATAATTCCTCCAACAAAGTATCTGTCTGTACAAGTCAAATCCAAGATGAATGAAAGAGCGCGTCGAGGAAGCCGAGTAGCTTCGAGCTCGTATACGGCGTATATATAGTTCGCTTGTATCCAACTCCGACATGCTCGATAAAACAACGTCTAGTTGATCATGCCAGAGGCGCATTCGCGATTCACGTGATTTATACTGACCCCTACTACTACCACTACCACTACCACTACTACTGTCGTTTTCTCGGTGCGCAGCACACCAAAAATTACGATATATAAAAAAAATCCCCGAACTTGCCGAAACTGCTGTCTTCCGCCGATCGACGCGGAAATTTCTCCCGGAGCTTAAAAGCGCGGCGCGCGCGTTATCCGTGCGCGGCTAGCTCGGCTCGGCTCGCTCGACTAAACAATCTCCAACGAGTAAATACAAGGAACGACCAAAAAACGACGACGAAAAAGCCCGGGGAGGGAAAAAATCGGAAAATAACGAGATTCGAGCCGGGCTTGACAGCAGAGCGAGACGCGCACAGAGAAAGGTGCAGCGCGTACGCGCGCGTGAATATAAATCTATGTACAAAAGCATATTGGAGCGAGCGCGCGCGCGGGGGGATAGGTGCTGCAGTGCAGCAGCAGGTTCTCTCGCTCAAAGTTAAGCTTTCAGCGCGCTGTTGCCTCGATCTGTACTTGTGAGTGCGCGCGCGGCACAAGTGAGTTTGTAGATACTTGCTTGCCTGCGTGTGTATTTGAGCGGGCTCGCGGCCAAGGAGATTAGTGTCACACCGTCAAATCCATGTGCACTGTAGCAATCCTCTTTCACTCTCTTTGTGTGTGTGTATGTACGCACGATTGCTAGCTGCACTGCCCGGCGCGCGCACACACACTACACTACGTGTTGGCACACAAGCTAGTACATATCCTGATGGAAAAGACATACTCTGTCATCGTATCAGATTTGTTTGGATCGTTCGAGAAAGTGCTTGGCCTCGTATATAGTTTAGTACATTGTGTGTGTAGACTGACGCGCGCCGAGTGTATATAGTGTGCAGACGGCAACGAAAATCGAGCGTAAGCTTGGAACGCGGTCGAAAGACGTTATCGCGTATTGTCATCGCCAACACGATCTTGAGTGGACGATTGTCAGTAATGCGCCTTGACCATGCTATTCAAAGATCGACTTGAAGTTTAGTCGTTTTCCCAAATAAGAACTGACTCGAGCTTTAAAAAAAGCAAATCGCATTCGCGTGGAATAAACTCGATTCCTTCTGCCGCTATATAGAGAGCAATTTTAGCTAAATATTTTACATCAGATACAATAAAATTTATAGCTCAGACTTAATTGCTATAGTTAATCCAATCGATGGGTTATATAAATGGCTTTTATCATTAACGCGATTGTATATCTATACACATATTTTCGGTTGACCACCGATCCCACAAGTGAGGTTGTACGTGCCCGAAACGAAACCCAAAGTGCAAAATAGTTTCACGCATTGAACTCTAAAGCCTTAGCATGGTTCAAACGTTCACACCTATACGTATATACGTAGGCGCGTGATGAATAATTCAAATCCTTCATTAACTGCACTTATCTCCATTAAAGATTTAATCGATGAAATCTCCATTAGATTTAAAAATAAATTTCGATTGAAGTTGCTGCAATTAATACTGCGGTAATAAAAAATTCAGAGAACACTTACTTTGTACTAAAATCTTTCGATTAAATTTCAAGTAAAATATCTTGTTAATAACATGCTCTTTCATTTTTTAAAATCGGTCGCTTCATTTAAGAAAAAAGATAAATGAATTCTTGCTCTGGAATTTCAATGCATTATTTGCTAAAAAAACGTAACTGGTGAAAGTCAAAAGCTCCGTGTTGTCAAGTACATATATTTTTTTTAAATGTTCATCGCTGGCAGAAATAATCGACATTTTATGGGTGACTTTTGGTCAATAAACAGTTGCTTCGAAAAAAAGGGTCGTTAAAATCAAACATAATATTTTAACCAAAATTATAACGTTTTTTTCAACATTTTATTTTCAGATAATGTTCCATGTTTTTTTTCTATGGACATTTTTTTACTACATGAGATTAGTGCAAAACATCATTTAAACACACTTTTGTTAGAATTTATTTCAACAAGTTGTTTCAATATATTATGTGTATAAATGGCGCTTTGACTTATATAGAATTATTTTGACTTTGCCACTTGCATATTTATAGATAAAGGTGCTCGCCATCTAGTGGTGAAGGATCAAAGTGATGTTATCGTATTTGAAGTGGTTGAAAACTGGTTAGAATTTTTTTAGAAATAATTAAATCATTTTTTCGGCTTTATGCTATTATTAATGTTGAGCATTTCTACCCGGGTAAAATTACTTAAAATAACAAAAAAACAAAAAAACTCAAAATTCAATCATTTAATTAAATCTATTCTCAATCAAGTCGTAAATAGAGCAGTTACTTAACATTGCAGAAAACAAATTTACACTCATTGCACAAAAGATATATTAAGTGACCTTTTTGAAACAAAACAATTCAATAAGCGTGTAAAGACAAAAACATTTGAGTTAATTTTTTTTAAATATCCTCGAGGTTTATTTTAACCAGGCTGTCTCGCGCTGCCTTGTTTAAATACAAGTGTCTGCTTTTGAAGCATGTACTCTGCGACGAAAACAAAAGTTGGCAAACTTATGCCCAAAGCGTGGCAGTAGTATCACTTTCATAAAGGTCCAGTCTGTGCGCGCACACAGGGTCATTTAGTTCAAAAGACCAGAGCTAACTATACCTTGAGGAATTTGACATTCGCTCGCGGGTAATTCAAAGCATTCAAAGAGACGCGCGAGTATACAGTTTATCTGTAATGAGAAAAGTCCGCTTTGAACTTTAACGCGCGTTCAAAGTCCATATTATATATCTATCTTTCATGATTAGACCGGGAAAATTAGCTTGTACGATGAAAAAAAAAGGAGTAAAATGTTTGATTTAAAAGATGAAATTTGTACGAGCGAGAGTAGGTTATTGGAAAGGATAAACATGGGTTTATGCATTTGTTTGCTATATAGAAGAGAGAAAACAACGGGATTACAACGTTGCAGGAAGATTGTATCGATCGGCAAGAGTACTACGTCAGAAGGTTCTAGAGGTTTTAAAAACAAAATTTTCGGAAAACAACGAACTACGTATTAAAAATTCAATATCTTCCAGCATTAAAATCTTATTTTCAGAACACGAACACGAGGCGTAAAAAAGCATAAATTTGAGCATAAAGTAATTCATCGTCGTCTTTTAAACTTTTCAAAACCCAAGTATGTATCATAAACAATTCTCTTCGCGGGCAATTACTCGCGCAAATTTAGAGCTCTGACCATCATTATTCGAGAGAGAAGTTGAGAAAAAAGCCGGAAGCAGTTTTGAAAGTTTCGATGTATAAGGTCACGATTTAACGAGTCGAGCCCTGTAATTACTAAGCAGGTCGGATCGGTGGCTGGCTGCTCTCCCGGTTGCAGCTTAATACGCGTTAACGATGACTATCCGACAGCGGATAAATCGATGGTCATTAGGGCGAGCAGTAGCAGCAGCGGCGTACAGCATTAGAGCTGGGATGCGCGTAGCAGCAGCAGCAGCAGCAGCAGCAGGAGTCGACGGGCGAGCATACACAATTTAAATATGTAACGACAAAAACACATAAACCCGGGACAAAATCATAAACGCGCGTCGCACGCGGCTGTGCACTGTATGTGCACGCATGAGTGCGGATTGTAATACCTGGGCGCTGCACGTATAGGCCCCTGTCGTTGACCCATTGGGTTTTGTGCATGGCAGCGTGTTATAAGTCGAAGCGCGCATATAATATATAGGGTGCAGGCAAAAGCCGGTAATAAAAAGCTACTCGGTTGTCGTCGACGTCGACGTCGTGGTGTGTAGCTGCAGCAGAACAAGCACCAGTGCAGCAGCAGCAGCAGCAGCCCGTGTCGGTGTAAAAATCAACGAAGGTAAAAAAAATTTAGCCAGCAGGTCACGGAGATATAGAATAATATATATAGTTATATATAGCGCTGTGCAGGCGCGTAAAACGGTGAAAGTCGGGTAGCTGCGGATAAGGCAATGCGTGTGCGCGCGCGAGGTGAAGCGACGAGAGTGAGCGAGAGTGAGAGAGAGTATAACGGGGAGGTGGCGGAGGGTGAAGGAGGTAGAATAGACGTCAGAGGGCTATATAACTCGAATGACTATCGAGGGGGTAGTAGGACGAGGGGTGAAAGAACGTTGAGTCGGTCGCGCACGCCGCAGGCATGCATATACGAGCTGTACACCCACACACACTTACTCGCTCGCACAATATGAAGTAGTTGCACAGTAGTGCACAAAATACGCGTGTGTGTATATACGCAGCCCGGAGTCTCGCGCGCGAGGATACTCCTGCACGCGTATACCCACATGGAGATATAGAGAGCTAGCAGCACAGCGCGCGACGAGCTGCGCGCGCTTTTGAAACTGCTGCTACTGCTGCTGCTGCTGCTGCTGCTGCTACCTTCCTACGTCAGAAGTACGGTATACGCGCTGGTATACGGAGCACCAGGCTGACGTCGGAGCAGCAGTTGAACGCGAGCCGTGCATTACTCGACACGCGCGCGCAACTACGGCGGACCACGCGCAACCCTCGGCGCGCACCTGTTTTCCGAACAACATACATACATACGTACATACGTGTGTGGGTATACTTGCCTGCATTTCGAGCTTTCGCAGGCCGTACGGTAGTGGTGTACATGCACGCGACCGCGTGCTCCTCTCGCACTTGCTGCTTTCACGCATTTTATCGCTCCTCTGCAGTGTGAAAAAGTTGATGCATCTACATTTTTAAGCGTGTTGATACGAGCGAGCTCGAGATAGAGAGAGACAGCAGCTCGTTGCAGCAGGCGACACACTATTGTATACATCGCAGACGACGACGATCGCTCCGAGTTTTCGTGTTGGTCTGTGTACATTTGCGACTGTCAGCGATATTAGCTTTCACGCAGCGTTGATAGATTCGTCCTGTGTATAAGCTACTATCTTTTTGTATACGTCACGCGTGCTGTGCCGTGCTGCGCTGCTCCCCGCTTCGCGTTATAAACGCGATGATCGATGCTTCATCACGTGTGCTGCTGCTGCTGCTGCTGCTGCACTACGCGCGCTTTTACATAGGCTGAGCTGTCGCGGGGCAAAAGCGCGCCAGGGGTGTCCTCTCTCTCTCTCTCGCCTGTGTTAATGTGAGTGAATCGCTTCCAGTGAAAGCTTAATAGCTCGTGTGATAACGCGCGTGTGCTCTCGCCCATCGGGCCGTGTGTGTATATATATATAACAGTGTCCACCGATCAAAAAAAAAAGAGCGAAAAAGATCAACTATTCAAATTTTATCTATCGCGCGTATAAATTCGTGCACGTGCGAGCGTAGTGTGATGTATGTATATAGCGTATAAAACATCGCTCGATCCTCCTGCAGGCTTATAAATTGTCGAGCCCGAGTCTGTCTGTGAATTAATACACGAGTTTGCGCGCGTATTAATTATCTGGAGCAAGAGAGAAGAGAAAAGAACGAGAGATAAAAGGATACGAGACGATAGATGTATATATAGATATTTGCACATGCATTAGAAAATGCGCGCATAGAGCAGCTCGGGCGGCGCTTTATTCGTTGACACTGCTCGCATAATTTTGCTAATAGCATATATAGATATATACATTATACTTATATATAGTATATTCAGTCCTGCACACTGGTTAACGAGTTACTGGGTCAACGATGGCAATGTAGCAGACAACTAGGGTACGTATTACGTATATATATATGTACAACGCGTACTTACTATATAATATATATACGCGCTGAACTTGAAGTACCGACCAATAATTTCCTTTTCACGAAGGGAGGATATATTTTATTCTGAAAATTTGAAAGGATTTTTGCTTCAAAGCTTTTTTCTCTGACCCCAAAGCTCTTTTGAAATGGCTTCAAGTGTAAATGAAGGAGCGTTTCTTCTGTTGATTTAAATACGCAAAATTTTAATAATAAATTGAATTCACGCGCGAGCGTAGGTTGCCGTGAGGGTCGATGATGCACGCTACGAGAACTCCGATAGCTATCTAATCATAGGGTATCCGGCGCACTGATCTTACTAACCTTACGTTCTTTGATTATGTATACACAGGGCAAACACGGAGTTATATGACTCGGTATTTGCCAAATGAATCACTTTCATAAACTAAACCAAAAGGTAATATTAATTTTCAGCAACTATATAGCCCGAGTTGAATCTCGCATTTCTGCGCGGGCTGCAGTGCATGTTTTCGAAAATGCTGTAATTGATAAAAGCACGCGCAGCAACAGCAGCTGTATACGTATTATGAGATTTCAAAATAAGAAAAATATAATATTGCGTAATAAATCAGAGGCAAAATAAATTTATATCCAGTTAATGCCCAGTATAATTAATGAATGATAATGTAAGCACCCGCGTAATACGAACGACAGCGAATGTCATAAATTCAAAGTGGCACGATTTTAATTTCACTTACACATAGTAGCGCGCGCGGGACCCCGTATATATACATGCTTCATTTAAATTATGTTAATTAATGTTTGTCGATGCGAGGGTAATGTCCACACGGAGCGCGCGGAGTGCGTCCAACAACAATAAACAATAACGAATTAGATTGCGCGTAGGTACTACTGGTTGCTATTTATAAGCGCGAATCTAAAATAGGCAACTGATAAATCGAGCATAAATCGATAAATACAAATACGAGCATGATGCGCGCGTGTGGTCACGTGCCGGCACAGTAGTAGTAGTAGTAGTGCAGCTATACAGGATCGATTTCTATTAATAGTATAATTTTACCGATACCCTGCGGACGTTGGATTGGAATTCCGCTATTCGCGGCCGACGCGTGTACCAAAAAAAACATATCGCGAGACCCATTTACTTAAGAATAATTTACCAATTAAAACGTGAGCTTTCAATCGTACAAGTTTTTACGCATATCCATACGCATGAAATCGTGCGCCGCATAAATTTCAAAAATGATAGGTAAATATGTACGCGACGAAAAAGAGAGGAGGAGAAATGGTTTGAGAGTCGATAATTGTCCAGCGGCTGGAGCGATCGACGATAAAATGCCATGATTTTCGATGAAGAGTATATTAATACACTTCACGTACGCAAACTCGACGTACGTCGCTGTGATGCAATGTACCCAGTGCGTATATAGCGCATTGTATGTAACATATGTGTACGACCTTGAGATCTATATATATATTATGTACACACATGCGAATACTGATGGCAATATCCTAGCGTAACGAAATAGATATACATAGCATCGATGCGTGGATATGATACGACAAATGCAGCAGCAGCAAAAAAAAATAGAAATAATCGTCGCAACAATGAGATCGTATGGCACGTCGATAAAAAAATGTAAGTCATTGAACGTGCAGGCGTGTGCGTAATGCGTATACGTATGCGTGCATGTGAGAGCCCGAGTTATATTGCAGTAGTTTATTCTGTAGTGCACGAACGTGTAAATAAACAAGGTTCTCAATGTCGCCGAGCTATATTCGATGCTCGACACTTGTCTCTCATCATTGGTGTTATACATATATATTGTATGTGCTCCGTTGAAGTGTACATACAGAGACCCGATGCTGTTTCTGGCCGCGTTAACGATCGGTGCAAAAAAAAAAACAACGAAAAAACAAACATCTTTTGTGCTCGGCTTTTTATGATCTTGTTTATTGCTGGGACGTACTTTTACCCTAAAGATTATTGCGTTATCTGTTTGTTATCGTTTGACGCGCTTCTCTAGATGGCTTCGACTATTGACGGTACGTGAATCTTTAAACGTTCTCTCAACCGGTAATATGTTTTTCATTTCGAGCTAACGTACTCGACACACGCCGACAACTGTGCGGCGCGCGCTTCTTTCGCTCGGTACAGCAATTCTTTTCTATTTTCCGGAGAGAAAGAGAGAGTGTAAACTCGTTTGACGCCTCCGAATTGTTTTCCTGCACTTGCTCGCGCGCGTTTGAATTTAATTTGAGATATATTGCTTTTGCTCGCGTTATGCAACACGATATTAACGTGTAGTCGCATTAGCCGTACGATACGGATTAACACGTTTTGTTTAATCGGATGGTGTAATGAGATCATTAGTTAACGAGATCGTTTCATTAACGCCTCAAAAGGAACTATCACTCACTTATTTGCGAATATTAAAATTCTCGTGTCGCTTAAGCTTTAAGCTGTTAATATCACGTCTAGTTCTCTTCATTCAAAATGTTTAGTAGAACGGAAGACTTCTCTCTCTCTCTCGCAGACACCCTTAGACGACGAGAAAACGCAAAAAGTCTGTGTGTGTGGGAGAGAGAGAGAGAGAGAGAGAGAGAGAGGAAGGAAAGAAGGGCGTGGCAAAGGGTTGAAAGTCCTTAAACGTAAACGCTTCCATATTTCTAGAATAATATTTAGCCGAGTTTCCTTTTGCGACGTGTTACGAGTTCCATTGACGCCTTATAAGAAGAAAAAAGTGGAGCTTGCGCGACGTTCGAGAGTATATACGAGAGCCTTTCAAATCATGTACGATTTCAAACAGCGCGAATCAGCGGCATTAACGTCAATTGTCGACAGGGAAAAATATGAAATTGCTTACGCTTTTAAAGCCTCGATGGTGCAGCATTGAAAAGGATGGAGGTGCATCGAGAGAGAGAGAGAGAGAGAGAGAGAGAGAGAGAGAAGTAGACGTGCTGCAGAAGCCGATACGGTGCTTTATATGAGATTCTTAAAGCTCTCTCGCGTCGCGCGAGTTGTTTAAGAAATTGCCTCGTTCACGCCTTAGGGGCATACGCGCAGCTATTTCATGTTTTGGGTCATGAATTTTTCTACTTTTACACAGCGCAAGAAAACGTCTAGCCATTTTCCAAAAAATAAATCTTAGTGTATGCGCGCTCGTTCGTGCGTGGACGCATACCACGTGTGTATCAAAGCGTCCGTTCCATAGCTTCGAGTGCACTACTAGGCGTGTGTGTGCGTGTGCGTGTTTGTCGCGAGCCCACGCACAGACAGACTAAACCCGACTGATCAAGGTTTGTTTTCACGTTCACGCACGAGTACGTGCCAGTAGTGTTGGACCATTATCCCTCTGGATTTGTCTGCGCGCTCGCTCGCTCGCGGATGAAGATTGATGGTTTCTGCCACCAACGCGCGCGAGCTTGTCTATATGCGTGATAAAAAATGAAAATGAAAATGAGAAAAAATATCGTTCGCACCTGACTGTGTATGCCAGGCTAGCGAAATATTGCACTTATTGCCTTGGGACTGATTTAAGCGGTAAAATCATTACAAGATAAATCATGTGCGTGTGTGTAAAGTAGAAACAAATAGTTTTTCAATTCAAATTATAATAAAAACGCGCATAAATAACGCTGGCATATGTTGAAGAGCTTGTTCAATCTCGTTCAAATGTACATTTTAGTTTGAACATGCAATAAAGCTGCCAAAAAAAAAACTTTCTTACTGTTTACTGAAATTTTGTAAAATATTGCTATCAATATCAAACTCTTGAGGAAATTCCTGATATTTCAATTCTGAGAAAATTATTGCTTTGAAAAGTCTTGGTGTCATAACGTTCAATTTAAATTAATGATCAGTTAATAATCAACACGTATCTATAAAATTATAATAGTGTGAATAGTATCTTTTTTATAGAAATCTATATACAATATATATTATACAATTTTATAGCCATTTAAAAATGAGTTTACTTACCCAATACCAATTGTGTGGTAGTGTATGGTGCATTGAACGGATTGCCTTCGAGTCACACATGAGTATCGAAACAAATGTTTTTTTTCAAAATTAATGATTCAAAGCCGATTTATTTACGATTTAATTGGTTAACAGTGGTGACTCAGAAGAGCACTGCAAGGAAGAATTGCAGATGATAGAGCAAAGAAAACTGCCAGGGATAATAGATAATGCAAATTATGAAGCGCCTTAAATTGATCGGTAATGTAAGTCACTGATATCCTGCAAAATGTAGGGGTAACACTGGAAATGGTCATGTAACAATTCGTAATGCAATATAAAATAAAAATAGTACATTTTAATGTATTTAGATTTATTAAAAATAAGCAGTTAAGTTATTTTTGGACTTTGGTTTCAAATAATGAGATAAGTTAACAGGAAGAAGTTATAATGTCGTGAAACATTTTAAATTGGTCTTCTGAACAAATACGATAGATGATACATCATGGTTTTTACAACAATTTAAAACAAAACTTAATATATTTATATTAGGTCATAATTTGCAAACACAGTGCGCCGTATCAATGTGAGCTTTGAGAGTTCTTTTTTGTCCGAATATTTTTCCGCACGTCTTGCATTCATGGAGAACATTGTGCAACAATTTGACATGCTTCCGAAGATAATAGGGGTGTGCGAGTACTCGATTTTTCGAGTATTACTCGACTCGAACTCGGCTCGTCGAGTTCGAGTCGAGTTCGAGTCGAGTCTACAATACTCGAGTACTCGAGTTTTTTCGAGTACTCGCCATATTTTCGAGTACTCGCCATGTTTTCGAGTTTTGGATTACTAAAAGATGCAGTGACAAAACCTTATTATCACCTCCTTTGTATGTGCATGGTCCTAAGTGCATTCGCAGCGGTATATAAAGTTTTGCATCGAGCTCATGACCCGTGCACAGCCGACTTAT
>CACVKI010145241.1:35626-74335 GCA_902732785.1 Trichogramma evanescens | reverse complement strand
TCGTCCACGAGTGATTCTTTTTTTACTATGTCCAAAGCTTCTAATTTAAATATGTTTTGAGTTTGATATTCGTTACTGATTTCAATAGCTGGCAAGTGATTTTGAGACGAATTTTTAACTTTCGTAACTGCTAATGAACGAATGTTTGGCTTGACGTCCTCACATTCAACAATTACTTCCACTTCGTCATCGAGTTCATTCCCAAGATTTTCTTCGCATTTTTTTATTGTTTGAATCTGTTAAAAAATCAGTACTATTATATTTTATTTCCATAAAAAGGAAAACAACCATCAGTTTCATAGACTTTTTAACACTTACTGAATTTTCTGGCGGAAATGGTAAGAGTGGGAAGTTTTTGAGATCAGGCGACTCATCGCTAGACTCCTCTTTCACTCTGAAATAACCTCAATTAGATCAAGTTTATTATGATTTTTTTTACAATTTCATTTTCATGAAATGAAGATTACCTGATGGCACAATTATTAAGCTTATCACTGGGCTCCATCTTTCTCTCTAGGAATCACGTTAAATAAAGTAATCTTCCTGCGATGATTTCACATATAAAACGAACCAAACACGAAAAGACTAGCTAGGAGCGATGTGCTCTCTGCTCGCTATATCTCGGAAAACTGTGTCCGTGTGAAGAGCTCCAGGTTAGAGGCACAGTCCTTCTTGTAGCGTAGCGCTATGGCATGTATCAACAAAAAACGCCGCATCGAGCAAACGGCACCCACACGCACAGAGCCCCGCGCGACGTAAACAATAGAACAATCAAAGATCTTGGTGCTGTTCAAAATATTTCTAAAACTGCATACGTACTTTTTGGATGATTTTATAATGCTTTTTATTCTCTGAAAATTTTCTGTAAAGTTGATATAATTTTTGTGCATTAACAATTTAACGTTTTCCAGAAGTCTTACTTTTTTAAGGTAATTTTTTTTTAGCTACTCGATGTTCTAAAACTAAAAAAAGAGTCAGAGAAAAGTTACGAATGATTCTGTTTCATGTTGAACGCACAGGCGATTTTTCGTCATAAACGAATGCGTCAAGTGCAGCCAAAAAGATTTTTGTTTTTTTCATAGAATCGCTCTTATACATGAAAAATACTACGCGTATATCACCATATAGGTTACTCGTGCTACTGCGCCTCGAGGACTCCTCGTATACATATATGATTTTGGCAGGCTGCGCGCGGCAACAACAACGGCATCAACTAGAGCTCGGTAACACTAATCCGCCTCGTTTAAGCCAAAACGAGTCGCCCGCGGGGGCCGCTTCTCGTACTTACGCGCGTATACCTATCGATCTTTTCTCTACCTACCGAAAAATCGTTATCTCGGCCGGACAATCGGGGATACGAAACGTAACGAGGCTCGCGTGCGGCTAAGATATTATATATTATTGGAGCTACTCGTCTGTGCCGGGACCCGAGGCCATAGGAGCACTGTGCCCTGCAAGTGCGTAAAAAATACTCGCGCGGCTCCATCGATCAGCGGGCGATTTAGGCGATGCAGATCGGTGCAATCGACTTAGCGTCGAATCATTTTTTTTTTTTTTTTTAGGAGTAATGATTAATTCGAGGCTAAAGACCCGCTCCGAGGAGCGAAAAAAATACTTTGCCCCTCTCTCGAGATATGTGCGTGTGTGTGCAATAACTTATGGCGCATTTAATATAATATATATTTCAAAGCCTGTGCGCAGTGCGCAGCTTCTGCGCGAGCTCGATATATCGATTCTTGACGCTCGTTCATTTTTTTCTTCATCTTGTTTTTATTACTTTTTTTGGCCATTACGATCGCGGCTCGTGTCCGCGAGGATATATTTCAAAGACGAAATATAAAAATGTATCGGCAATTAAAAGCGTTTAAATTCGGCTCGAAGCTCGATACTTGCAATGCTGGTGACTTTTATGCCCGACAGAGTCGCCGAGCTAGCAATAAAATATGATTGAAACTTCATCAAATACAAATATAAAACGTTACGCAATATACATCATCATCTCTCGTCCCGCTGCTGTATATATCGGCTTTATCGATCTCTGTGCAGCTTATATGAAGCAGATCCGAAACTCGGCGGGGAGCCGCCCACGAGCCGCTACTTTAATGCCACAATATAGACGCGCGCAAATTTCCTTGAACGAGCTGTAAGCGGCGAAAAATCTATACCGTTGCGATGGGCAGTTTGGCGATCGCTTGGACCTTTGCTTATGTATCGAATATATTGTGTACATGGAAAGCGCCCGGCTCGAGCGTCGATAATTTTTTACTTTTTACTCGTAAATCATCGTACTACGAGGGGCCCTCGTTAAACTTAATGCCCTGTGTGCAAAAATCGCCTGGGCTCTCCTCCACGCGCGGCACGCGGTGTAAAAAAGAGGCGCTATGACGTGCAGATGTTTCCGTTGTCGTGCGTATACACGAAAAGAGCGTCGGAGAAATTCGGATATATACATCGACGATCGATACGTATGCGGGGCGATCCGATCGCCGCGATACCGATAACGATCTCTCGCTCGTAGACGCAGACAGACCCAGCCATTCTTTTAGGGGTTAAATTAGTGAGCAAGCATTTCTAGCCCTTCTTCTTCTTTCTCAAATCTCTTCTGGAAGAACAATGCTCGCAGACCGATCGCAATCGCTCATATATATATGCGATCTGCACGTCACAGGGCGCTGAAGCAATTGAGCGTGCCAAATTGCTCACGCTTGCCTCGCGCGTCTGCATAAGCGCATTAACGCCGTGGCGTCCAATGTTACATACATTATGCATAAACTATATCGACTTTCATTGGCTTGCTCATTGGCTCGACGAGACTTTTTCGTCGAGACTTGCAGTCGCTTAAATCTGTGTATAACCGATTACGATCTCTCTCTCAACGGCTCTGGTCGCGATCGCGGCGTTAATGTTTAAACGCTCGTATAACGCACCATTAATCATGATCGAGAGTATGTGTGGAAGACGTTGCGGTGTGTGTGTAGAGCGCCACGTTAACGCCACGTATACACGTTACATCGGTGATTATTATATCGACGATTTCAAGGAATGCAAAATGGTAACGCGCAAGAACAAAGCCACGAGGCGGGGATATTATACGAAATTAATTCAACAATCAGCGAGTGTATACAACACTTAATTTTAGGCCAATTTTCCGCGCTCGCACACGCGTCTCTATTATAATATCCTTTTGAATCGGTCTCTCTATAAAGCAAACAGCGCCGAAATTTATATGATAAATCGTTTAAATTCTCGAGAAGCGCTTATACGAAAAAGAGTCAAATATATATTAATATACATTTCTGCCACACTTCATTATGAATTCGCTGCGCGCGCGCGACGATTAATTCGATAATTACGTTAACACTTTGATGTGCCAATGTCGGCGCGGTGCTCGATAGGTCCATTGCCACCCAACCAACAGCAGCAGCTATACAACGCAGCTGCCGTGTCAGCCGGGCCTGTAATTATCGCAACTCGAGCGCGATTAAGAATCGCCGCACACGTATACACACCTCTAATCCTTTTTGCGGCAGCGGTGATCCGCGCAAAAGTCGCAAACGTGCGCGGCTATGATTAAAAAGTATATATCTCGTTTTATTATTTTTCCTCGCGCGCGCGCACACGATGACATAATAATCAAGCGCGGCACACGTAGAAACGAGCGCCATTTTTTTTCTTCTTTTTATTCATATATGTTTTAAGAGCTGTTTATTTTTCCTCCCCCTCCAGCAAATATCTCTGTGTGGCGCTGAACCTATACGCAGTTCCTGCGTTAATCCTTCAAACTTCCTTGAAATTAAAAGCCGATCTCGGGGGCTAAGTATGATCCGCGCGAGATTCGTTACATGATCTATCGGTCAGCCGAGGTGCAGCACATGTGTTTGCTCGCGTAAACGAGCCTCGATATTCGATTGGCAATACAAGGCAAAAAAAAAAGATTGAACTGTTATTGTTATTATATATGCGCCCTATAACACACGTGTGTTGCGTTGTGTGGGCGCAGCAATACAAGGTGGTATTGTTTCGATTATGCTAATTCCCTCTATATATACCTAAAGCAGCAGCAGCAGCTGGAACACGCGCCCCCGTAACGCTGCTGCCGCCGTCTAATACGTAAGAAATTTTATACGTAGGCTCGATCAAAACTTTTTTTTTTATTATATATTAAGCAGCAACGTGAAATATGGACCGATCAATTTTTGCGCTCGCGCCACGAGGCTTTTTTTGGGGTAAATCACGCGGCAAGAAGAAACCCTTCGACCGTATTAGGGCCCTGGAGCGCAGCTCGTGTGCCATGCGATCATCTGTGCGAGATGAGCGCGCGGGCCCACCAAAGCGTATACGCACTTTTATACGCGCGCGGCTAATTCTAAATCATCGTCGTATTAAACGAGATAAATGCCGTGCTTGACTTTTTTTTTATATACTTTGTTTTAACAAAAAGTTGAAGATTTAATCATCGCAGGTCGTTCCTCTCGATCAATAATTTTTCATCGGCAATAATCTGTATATAAAGCTCATTATCTAATGATAGTGGAAAATTTAATCAAAATTTGGTATATCTCAGTCATAACAATCGTAAATCAGGCAATTGAAAATAGTGTGTGTGCGACCAAATCCAACAAGAAGCATCTGGTTTTTTGTGGAAAAAAACCTATGCAACCGGAAGACAAATAAAACGAGACGTTTAAAATTGTATAATTTTTATTTAATGAAAAATTATGATGCGAATTTTCTAAGCGATTAAACTGCTTTGCTAAAAATAACTTTCCTTTGAAAGTTTATTTGTGTGTCAATATCTCGGAGGACGATCGTCGTTAAACATTTTACATTCGTGTAAGCGCGAGGAGAGGATATTTTTTTTTACTATAATTTGCAAATTGTACAATTGATTTCGATTGGTTTTTCAAGTGCAGCCCTCGCTTTCGATCGAGATTTACTCATGACGACGACCTCCGGGTCGACGCTGATTGTGGCCGCCGCCACCACCGAGCGCGACGGGAGTACGTCCCTCGCGACGCGCCTGACGCTCGGCACGACGCTCGTCGGCCACGTCCAGAGCCGAGGGGCGATCGCGGCGTGTGTCGCCTTGCGGCAGCAGCTGCTGCACCGGTCGTTCCACGGGGATCTGCTGCTGCTGTAATTTAACGGGAGCGACTTGTTCGGCGCGACCCTTGGCACGAGCACCCGCGGTGGCCTGTCCGGCTCCGGAGTTGGCTTTGGAGTTGGACTGGGCGTCGCCCTCGACGAGGATCTCGCCGGTGATGATGCCGTTGATCTGCGTGACGACCTGCGAGCCGGAATTGGCACCGGCTGAGCCCCGATTACCACCGGGTACGCGTCCCGCGGCGTTGGCTTGGGCGTCGGTCAGGGCGTCGTTCCTGATCTGGCCGTTGACGATGCCGTTGACCTTGGTGATGACGTTGCCAGCCGAGTTGGCGTCGGCGGCTCCACCTTGACCACGTTTACCGGTAGAGTCGCTGTTGGAGTCGGACAGACTCTGGCCCTTGACCAGCAGATTGCCCTGGATGATGCCGTTGACGTTGGTCTCCACCAGGGACTTGGAGTTGGCCCCGGAGTTGCCGGCCCCGGCGGCGTTCGAGTTGGACTGGCCGCGACCGTCGACCTCCACGTCGCCCTCGAACACACCGTTGATGTTCGTCAGCACCTTCGAGTCCGAGTTGGCTCCGGATTGGCCTTCCTGGACTGTTAATAAATTTTACTTATAATTTGCTGCCGACTGGGAGTGGAATTTTTTTTTTTTTATTTCTTTTTACTTGCCTGGTACCGCGTAAGCGCCGCAGCAGATAAGCGCCGCGAGCACGAGGAGCGTCGAATTTTTCCGATTTGCCATCGCGACACGGAGTGAAAACATATAAACGAGTGAGCTGGCATCCTAACTGGCTCGAGCTTTTATATTAAACACACGCGATGCCAATTGTTGAAGTGTCTGTTTGTGCACTTGCGCTTTTAAAGCAATATTTTCAGAGTGCTTATAAAACTTTTTTTTTTTGCTCTTTTTTTACAAGTCCGAAAGTTGGGATGTTTGAAATTAAAATATTATTGCAACGATCATGTTAAAAAAAAAAGGAATTTAATTTATCCTATATACGGTGAAAATTATGCACCTCTCCAAAGAATATCGCGGAATTGCATCATTCCGTCTGCGGATTGGAAATTATAATCTCTCTGGGTAATTATCGTTACGTTAACCGATCAGACATGTCAATTCGAGCTTCGGTAAAAGGATTTGATAAAGACGTCGCGTATATAAAGTTTATTTCCTGTTTGAAAAGCTGTGAGAGTTGATTAACGCGATCAGTTTTTATAATCGTTGGTTGTGTTATTTATTCAAGTGAAAGCTCATTGTTTTATGTTAGAAGTCGATAATTACTTTCGACTTTTCTTTGCTAAACTGATATAATGATCAATCAAATCAAAGAAAAAGTCATCGTGAGTCTTGCGCGTATCATAACTAACATAATACAAATGATAACGTGCATCAAATGTCAAAAAGTTAAAGATTATATTTCGAATAACAGTTTTTATCGACATATTTTCGAAAATCCCCAAAATAATCTATAATTAGTAGTAGCAAAACACAAATACAGTATACATTTTGATGTTTTAAGGTATAATTCTGTTTATTAAACATTTTCATAATTCATTTATATAATGTGTGCCTTAATGATGATGGACTTGTGCGAATCACAAAAATGTGCTGCATAAAAAGTCTCAATATTCGTTTAGCTCGTACAGCAACTTGAAAATATTGGTATAAGATAGTTATTACGAAATTTTTCAAGAATATTCGTGATATAGTACAGTTGATTTAGTCATCATTCAATACTCTAACAGCCCTGCCATTTTAGTTATAATCATATAGAATTTCATTTCGTTTCCTTTTTTGTTCCAAAATATGAAATTAATTGTGTAAAAATGTTCACAGTTGCAAAAAACTAAAGTAAAATATTATTCTCCATTATTTATACGTCTATAAATATATTTTTACATGCATACATTGTAAAATTATAAAGTACTATTGAACAGACAAAAGTTTTAATACAATACAAAAATACGAATCCACTCGCTCATTCAAAAATTCATCACTCATCACTTTCATGCTTGTTTATGTATTCAAATTCAACTTTTTCTTGACTTTATAAATTTTTGTATATTTATCTGCTTTGTTTTGTTCTACCTTGTAGATTATTTAGTCAATAGAAGTATGATACCTAAAGTTGCAAAACTGCAGATATTGAGTTCATTAAACTGAGTCTTTATTAGTTCTGCATTTCTCTTAGATCATTTTTTAGCTGTAAGTGCATTGGATAACCAATCCATAGCTTGATCCAGTCCTTCACCACGTTTTGCAGAGGTTTTAAAAATTTGAAACGTACGATTTTTCAAAGCATCTAGACCAAGGGCTTGATGAACTTCCGCTACTGATAAACAGCCTGGCATGTCTTGTTTATTGGCCAGAACCACTAAAATAGCATTTTGTAGCTCATCTTCCTGAAATATCATTTAAAGCATTTTTAAAAATTCCTGTTCACTTGAGGCATGTAATTAAGCCATTTATTTTCATTTGACATCAAAATTATAAATAGCTGAATTATTATTAATAATCTCTTACCCTTAACATATACAATAATTCATCTTTAGATATTCCTATCCTGTCTTTGTCAGCTGAATCAACAACATAGATTATTGCATCGGTATTAGAATAATAACATCTCCAGTAAGGTCTGCAAAGGAAAATAAAGTTTAAATGAGTAAAATATAATATTTACAATAATTGATAATTCTATATCATGGTAAACAATTTATTCAAACTCATATTTAATATGATTTATTTGTTAGTGATTGAAGGGGCATACTGCAATACTCATGTGTCATATTCAAGCACATATACTTATTACATAAAACTTGTATGCTTATGAAGATATAAATTTCAATCATTCATTTTGATATTTTCTATCAAGTACTTAATGGCACATTTATATTTAACTAATACCTAAATTAGCAACTAAGAAATATCTAAATATTATTTACCTTATACTTGTTTGACCACCTAGATCCCATACTTGGAATTTTAAATTTTTGTAAGTTACTTGTTCGACGTTGAAACCTATTGTGGGAATCGTAGTAACAACTTCTCCAACTTGCAATCTTTTAAATATTAAGTAAAATTATTATCTCATATGTTTTTAATTTATAAGATTTACAAAAATACATTCAATATGAAATACCTGTACAGTATAGTAGTTTTGCCTGCTCCATCTAAACCTAATATAAGGATTCTCATCTCTCGACTGCCAATAAGGCTACGAAAGTAACTCATTATTCCACCTAAAAGTTCAACATAAACACAAGTACATTAAACAATTCTAATAAAAAATTGTGTAAATATTTAAATTTAACCTACCCATGTCAATGACTCTTTACTTCACAGCATGAAATGGAAATCAGTCAAATGCTTGTTGTCTCCCTCTAGGTTAAAAAAATTATACACACTCTATGATTTATCACTATTTTAAATCGGTATAAAAATTGAACGAACTATTTGTTATAAAAAAAAATTATGCTTACAGAGTACAAAAACTTTGTTAACACACGCGACACAGGTGGGATTAAAAGATGTGTGTATATATACGTGTCGCTTGTCAGCTGGTACGCGATTTACTTAGTACATTGCTCTTGCCTCATAGATGCATGTTGATAAGCTCGAAACGTCGTTGATGCTCGAAAAGCAATTAAAAAGTAAAAACTTAAGTGTCCGAGTATAGTGTGGTCGATGCACACAAATTTGTCATAAAAATGTTCACGAAGAAATCAACAATCCATTTTATCGGGCATTAATCGGATTTGCACAACGCGTGCACACGCGATTGGCGAAATTGCAGGGTTACTGTCCCGCTGTATTTTGCAGACGAACACACGGCTGTACGAACACATCTTCCAATGAATTTTTACTTATTGAGAAAATGTTGTTTATTTTGATGAAAAATTCGTGAATTCCAGGCCTATAATTGTTTTTATGAGAAACATTTTTTTTTCATTCAAGTTCGTTGTCATATTTAAAGATGAATTTTGTAACTTATTTCGCGACGAAAAATGCAAATTCTTATCAATTTTTGAATAATTATTCAAGTATTTTCTTACACTTCAGAACTTGTTTACTAGTAGATTTTAAAAACTAATTCAAAATTAAAGTCGCTCCACGGGTAATGTAACGTGACGCTGTCATGTTTCATAGGCGGCCGGCTTCGAGTTTCGACGATTGTGCCGCGGCAGCACCGCCTTATGCTGTGCTGGGATTTTGCAGGCTCGTAGAGTGTCCACGCACGAAAGCCTGTTAAAAAAGAGCACGAGGGTTTACGCCCGTAAATTTGTTTATTGTTTACGAAAATCATAACAACAGGTATCAAAATGCAAGGACCTGCCGTATGCATGGACTGTTCCACCGAGGATCAGGTAAGATTCGGCTCTGTCAAGTTTTAGTTGTCACCTCTCGCGACTAGTCTAGCTGGCTTATCGAGCATATAGGTTATAAAAAGCCAGATGTCGATGCGATTGACACGAAGAATATATATTATTTACGGTATAATTTTAGGCTCAAGAGCTGAGAGTTTATTTCAAAAGCCTTGGGGCTGAAATCAGCGAGGAGAAATCACCAAAAGGAATCGAAGATGATTTACACAAGATCATCGGTGTATGCGATGCTTGCTTCAAGGAAGGCAATGAACCTGAAATCGAATCAATCCTTAGTGATATTGTATCCATAATGATCCTTGTTCCAACTGAACGCGCTGAGAACATTGTATTAGCTTTCTGCGATAAGTTGACGAAAGCCACCGGTCACAAATTGGGCCTTGTTTGCCTGAAAGCGTGAGTATTCTCAATAACAGCTGACATGTGAATGATTTCCATAGTATTATTGTGAATGAAAAATTGGATTGACAATATTTATTTATTATTTAGTTTGTGGCTGCTTTTCCAATCGTTACCGGAAGACTCCTCCATGAGGTATCACGTCTACTACCACTTGGTTCAAATCGCCAGGAATGTTGATCAAGTTAAAGCAGTATACAATGGTGTCGACCAGTTGAAACAACAATTTGCCACATGCCCACCAGCTAACGAACAAATGCAAAAACTTTTACGTTTGTTGCATGAAGTTCTCTTAGGATGCAAGCAAGGGTATATATTTTTACAAAATAATTGATTGTAATATTTATTGTATTATTTATTCAAACACTTATTTTAATTTCGAATTATAAATTATAGAGAACAAGCTGCTGCTGTAATGGTTGAGTTATTGGGCACTTACACTTCAGAAAATGCTTCGGCTGCCAGAGAAGATGCTCAACGCTGCATTTTGTCAGCTTTGGCTGATCCTAACACCTTCCTTTTGGACCCACTCTTGGCTCTGAAACCAGTGAGATTTTTGGAAGGAGAGCTCATTCATGATCTTCTCCTTATTTTTGTTCAAGAAAAACTTCCAGCTTATTTGAAATTCCACAAGGACCACAAAGAATTCGTAGAGAGCAATCTTGGTCTGAACCATGAACAAAATATGAAGAAAATGAGGTTGTTGACTTTCATGCAGCTCGCTGAAACTAATCCAGAAATGTCATTTGAAACTGTTCAAAACGAGCTTCAAATTGAAGAGGACAAAGTTGAAAGCTTTATTATTGATGGTAAGTTGTTATTACAAACAAAATTAATTCAAGATTAAAGCCCTTATAAACGCTTATTCATTATTATGATGATTAAGTAACTAATTTAAAAAATTTAAGGGAATAGAAAATGTATTAGTACTGGCTTGAAGAAACTATTTTCTTGAAGTTATCGTAATATACTACACCTTCAAATAATGATTATTTTGATACTTGATTAATTTGAATAATAGATCAATACGTGAGTAAAAAATAACTAAACTTGGCTTTATTATTCTAGTTTTGAAAACAAAACTCGTAAGAGCCCGCATGGACCAAGCTGGTAGGAAAGTGTTGGTCTCCAGCACAATGCATCGTACATTCGGAAGACCACAATGGTTGCAGCTGAGAGATTTACTTGCTGCGTGGAAAGCCAACCTTAGTGGTGTGCAAGATGGCATGAAGAGTGTAGCATCTGCTCAAATGGAACTTGCTGCCAAAAGTAAAGCGCCAATTGTTCACTGACACACGAAAAAATTTCGCTAAGCTTAAAAAATGAAATCATCCCTGGAAAGATTAGCAAGAGGACATGAAAATGTCCTCCTCCTATTTTTAGGTATATATGTTAATTAAAATGTATGTATTGTATCTAAGAAATCAAGTATCCAATACAAGCACAAATAAATGCTGTTTCATATAGATAAAAAGAATTTCATAATTTTATACCATTCTAAAATTATCAAAAATATAATAATGGGTAAAAAAATTTATAATCGCTTTATTACTTGTTTTTTGACAGAGAAAAGTTAATAAACTATTTGAAAAATAGTTTAAAAATAATCTCGTCAATTTTTATTCAATTGTTTTCTCTTGTTATGAGCATTCATTACATATTTTGGCATGAAAACTGTAGTTACATCGTTGTTTCTCTTCTTTATATGTTTCACTTTTTCCATTGAAATAACTTTACAAGTTTATAAGCATTACTGCCATGAGTATTCAAAGTCAGTCACGATTTTTCAAATTATCTTTTGAATAAATCCATTCATTTATTTAACTTATACGCCCTTTTCTGCTCTCAGTTGGCGTAAGCGCAAGCTCGATTTCTATATTAAAATTTATCAATTTGAACAAAAAAAGATTTGGAAATCTTTCTAAATCGTCATTAAGCTTACTTGCATCGAAATATTTTTCGATTAGAAAACCAAAGTTATTCAAAATGTAGGACAACATATCCAAATATTTGATATGCATTTTCTAACTTTAATAATGAAAGAATTTAATAAAACTTGTTATCAACGACTATAGAAAATATATGTATTTCAGAAATTCATTTGCAAAAATGAGTCAAAAATCTCTCATCATTATCAAGAATATACAATATGCCCAAAAATAATTTTTTTTCATAAATTTCATTTAGACGACGCTAATATAAAACAATCAAAGTTGCATTAATTAAATGTATCACCTGTAAGTATGTAGAGATGATTGGATTTAACATAATACAAGTTCGTCAAATTACAGTAATAATTTCAAATATTACAGATCCAATTGCTTTTGACTTGCTACATTTTCTATTATATATTTATATACTGTAAAAAATTCAGCTCAGTTTCATTTTTATAAGTGAGAATGCCAATTATTTAAATATTGCAACAACGGTCGATATAAACGTACTAAAAAACGGTGGGTTTTAATCATGTCATTATATTGAGAGCCTATAATTCCTAATTTACAATGAAAAAAATAAAAATCTATTCTGCTCTTCAGAATTACGAGCAAGTTTTAAAAAAACAATTAAAACAACTTATTTCTCAGTTATTAATGTTTGATGTTAAAGTATTTGAAAAATTCAAGGAAATGTTTCTTCAGGCGTAAAAGAACTACCTGAATAAAGTTAACATTTGATGCCACATATGTGATTACTGACTGAATGCTGTTACCATCTCAAAATTATTAAAAAGTATAAATAATAGCTACTGACTTCTATGTCATTATCAATAAAAAAAGAAAGTTATAATCACATGGGTTAGCGTTTCCAATTCATGAAACGCTTTTAATAGTCCTCACTTATTTCTTCAAGTCAAATCTGCGTTGAAAATCGAGGACGTGGTAAATCGCCAAAAACTGTATCACCATGTACACTTTTGGCTAGAGCTTTTATAGATGCTTGTATACTACTAGGATCCATAGAATTCACTGATATCTAAAAATAAACATATTTAGGTAAATTATCCAACATTTATCAAAAAAAAGAAAAGGTCAATCAAGCAATATCATACTTGTTCTTCATCGTCATCATGCCTATCGAAACGTTGACCGAAAGCATGAAAGGTAGGCACAGTTACAGGCAATGATTTAGCTATCGCTGGATGATCGCTCCTGTGATGTCTAGTTAATGTAATAACTTCAGTAGCTGAATCTAAACATATCAAAAATATATTATTTTTTGCCTGTTGTATGAAAAATCAATTTGTTCAAAAGCATGTAAATACCTTCAGCATCTGATTCGATTTCTAAAGCTTGCAAAGGCCTGATGGGCATATTGTCAATACCTTCAAGTTCAAATAAGAATTCGTCATCGAAGTTGCTTCTTGTTTCATTGTTTCCATTCTAAAAGACACATCATAGTTCAATATTTTTTTTCAAAAGTCCTGAATAATGGTCAATATATTAATATTTACAAGTGAATGGATTTCTTTCACTGCTATATTTGATGATTGATGACGGGCAGCATTTTTTGAATTTAAGCGTACTACTGTAGTATCTACATCATCTTTGGGAGCAGTTTTATTTGAAATGTTTTCTGCAGTTGCTGGAGGAGTAGCAAAATTAGATGAATTCCTCGAGTTTTGATGTTGATCACATATTATCCTACAAAAAATTTTTTTTTATATTGATAAGCAATGCTTGTTTATAAATATATTTGAAATCAAGAAATTAAAAGCACCTTGTGAGAGCAGTATGTTCTTTATGTACACGTTCTCTGAACTCTTCTAAAATATTATATTGTTCTTTTGTAAAATCACGAATTTTTTTATCTATTGTTCTCATTTGATGTTGGATAGCTTCTTCTAATTGCTGTTCTAATCCAGTAAGAGCAAATCTTAAATTATTTGAAAGTTGGGATACTGAAAAATTTTTAACAATTTTTACAAGTGAAATCTTTATAACAGCAATCTACAAATTAAAACTTTGTAATATTCATACCAGAAAATTTTGTTGGTGTTTCCAAAGGATCAAGCATATCATCAGTGACTTTTATAACTATTCTAAAAGCTAGACTATAGTTTGGACTAGCTTTTAATTTCTTGATTTCATCTTCGGAGGTCTGAAAAATTAGTAATTATTAATAAAAAAGCAGAAGGTACCAGCTATTTCCCATTTACAATCATTATAAAACTATTCAAATCAAATGTTACAAATAATGAAACACATGTGAATTCATTATTCAATGACAATTAAATATTTATTAACTTACAATTAGTTCAGAGCTCATCAAAACCATAGCAGCTCCAAATTCTCCATGAACTGCATGAGTTTTCATATCACAATTGTAACAACGATAGATAGCCCATGGCCCAATATGTCGAATTTCAACAAGGCCAGGCTGTTCTTTAACAACATTTTCCAATTCCTTTGTAGTAACGAGCTTCTGTAAAATAGAAAATTCATTGGCATTATTAAAAGATATAATCAGACATATGTAAAATTGAATGATTTGAATTATTTTACAACTCAAATGATTGATACTAACATTTTTGAAAAATGAGTCGTCACATACATCAGCATTCAGCTCCATCTCATCAATATTGACATGATGCAGCTCATTGGTTTTAGTGGTGATGGATACATTTAAACATTTGCATGTAATATACATTTTAAGTATTTTTCATTAATCTTCAAATTGAAGATATCAAATGAAATTTTTATATTGATAAATTATTGATCTGTTCTTCTTCGTCTGATATTATTTTTCCTATGAGCTCAATTACATTTTCTCAAATTGTTTACAGCTCTGCACCAATACCTAAAAAAAGAAATATTACATGAATCACAATGAAGAGTAAAACTCATGTATAATTATTACAAGTATAAGTAAAAAACGTTTGATTTCTTGAAGTACTAGTGTAAAGAATTGAACAATCATAGATTTGTATCATTTTTACGAAAAAAAGACGGAGAAAAGACGCATTTATTAAGAGAAACGAATTCAAAATAGCGCCAAGATTGGTGGAAAACATCAGTCATAAAAATTGTCAGTGTAAATATGCATTAAACATTTACGTGATTTGCAAAACGTTCGTCAGTTGAAAAATAATAATAAAGCCGAATGATAAGTGCTCCGAAATCAGTAAACAGCAGTATACGATCGAATTTCGTTTTTTTAAACAAAGCCAACAACGAGCGAGTTAACAATCCAAAATATGGAGTCCAAATGAGTAACGCGAGACTATCGTTAACGCGTTTAACGGGGGTGTAACGATACCCAATTACTAAAATTCGAAGTTGTTATTTGCCGACTCTCGTAATAGGTAATAGAAGAAGTACATAAAGAATATAAAATTGTCCGAATGTTTCAAGTGGCATCGTGAAAACTCACGTACACACGCGCGTGCACATTGCACAGAACACACACACTCACGCAGACGGACACACATAAGTGACCCTTCGGAGTTTCTGAATTATTTGCGATAAGAGCACACAAGCAACTACGCAAACACAAACTTTATCGACGAACGGAGAGCAATTTCGAGTAATATAACGTGTCTAACGTTTATACGCGTGTCTATATAATATATAAAACGTACTTATATGTACGCGGTATCAAGGACAAATCGAAAGTATAGACACACAAAGAAAAGAGAGACATTTACACGGCTCGTAGAGAGGCACGATCGTATGAATGTGTGCAGTGTGGCTGCTCGAAAAGGGCATAAAAATCGTCGTCGCTCGCGATAAATGTAAACAAATTACGTAGTCGTTTTCGCGGAGGAGCAGCAGCATTAGTAGCAGCAAGTAAAGCTGCTACTCAACAAATTAATGAGGCAATTTATGCGATCGTACGTACGTGCATTTTTATATATACCCAGAGACAGAGAGAGAGAGAGAGAGAGAACCGAATTTAAGTGCACAGCGGTAGCAGCAGCGTTGCAAGTAAACAGGACACAGAGTATGATATTTAGGGCTTCTCTCGCTCGTATATATACACGTAGGAAGTACGTATGATGTGGAATAAAGGGTATTTTAAACCTTTATACACGCGGGGCTGCACACTATACTGACAGAGAGCTAGCTGCCTCTCGACACACAGCTGCATTTATACGTATCAAAATATTAATCGCCGATGCACAGAATTCCGCAAAATAAAGAGACGCAGAAATAATCGTCGAAAGGTGTCTCTATACAATAATAACTTTGCAGTACCTTCGGTTAACACACAGACAGACGGACACACACGGCACATCAGCAGCCGCATATATATACACATAGGCCTCTATACAATGTTCGCGATATACAGTACAAAGAAGAAAGAGCTGTACTGCTGCTGCTGGCGAACTCACTGCGGCGGTGTGCTGCTTATACTGCACTGCTGGTGCGCGTGTGTGCGAATATGTGTGTGTGTGTGTGTGAGTAGGAATAAGCGACTGGCGATGCACACATGTGTCTGTGCGGTAACTTTAAACGCGGAGCTGCTCGCGCACGAATATACAGAGTGTAGGTTTATATTTAATTAACGATTTATTTACGTACTGCCACTGTGGCGCTACTACTAATACTTAAAATCGGTGATCGGACGTTACTACACACGCACAAAGCACGAGGAAGATATTGATAATAATAAAATATGTTATTACCGTGTAATGACACACGCGCGAGCGATACAGACAAGAGCCGGAGCAGAACTAAGAGACGGACTGCGAGAGGAGAATCTATAACGAGGGACCAACACAGTTCGGAGTCGGCAGCGGCGGCGACTCGGAGCAGACCATTATATGCCTCGCGCGAATATATACCACTACACTATATACGTGCAGATAGCAACGTCGCACGATTCGACTCGGAGTAGATGTGTGCGACTATGTGTATGTGTATTCTCCGTGCCCCCGCGTGTCTCGACTAATAGATATATGTACATAGGCGCACTTGCACCGCAGACCACGCGGCGCGGCTTGCTTCATTATTTTATACTTTAATTAATTAATAAATAACCGTTGAGGCGAGTAATTGTAACAATGCGTTTTATTATATTCTACCCCCGCGCTGAATTGTATATTTTCTCGTTTGATAAATCCTGACACATATAAGCTCCGATCGGTAAAGTATATAAGAAGCTGCTGCAGATTCATCCAATATAGTATTTATTTATATTCCGTAATAGATTGCGATATAGATCCACACATACGCAACGTACATACGTATAATGCTGTCTTGTATGTATTTATACACGAGAATCGCGCGGGCGCACATATCCCTATTGTTTCGCACTTGGCAAAGTAAAAGTAATCATTTCTATTATATAGTAGTAGTAGTAGTACATAAACATTACGTTATAAGTCGATTCGACGTAAGCGCGAGGCACTCCGCGTTATATACGCTTTTAAACATTCGCGTTTTACGTATAAACAAACTTAGAGACAACCTCGACGCACGTCTCTCCACCTCCTCCTCCTCGCGGATCGCCATCTCGTAGATATATAGGAGAGAAAGTAAAAGTTCTCTTCTCGACTTATCGCCTTATTCAGTTTGTATAGTAGTTTTTTTTTTCGCTACCACACTTCGTAATATGTGCCGTACAGCACGTAGATATGTTACAAACGCGCGTATTTAAGTAGCGAAATGACAGGCAGATCCCATGTGCCAAAGGCACATAATCGCGGGGAGATTGACAAGCCTACACGCAGGCAGTTCACGTCTCTATGTGTATTATATTTTTTTTCTCTATCTACTCTCATCCGCGTCCGTCCGCGTCTCGATCGCGTTAATCGCGTTATAATATGAATTTTTTTTTTTTTTTTCAAGAGTGACAAAAAATAGATATGCACCATCCACATATAGTTGCGCAAAAATACGAGGATAGGACTGTATCGTAGAGCGGCTCTCTTTTCAGCTTACGATTTCAATTCGATGATTAATTACCCGACGCGTAATTAATAATTTCTTAGCGCGAGAGCGAGTTTTTCCGTTTGCCAATAAAAACTAATTCGAGTCATTGGATAGTGAAGATTAAAAAAAAATTTTTCCTACAATTTTTTTATGGATTGAGAACGGAGTATAGTTTTTCCAAAAAAAAAAATATGACAATTTTTAATATCATCGGTCAAATCGTTCGATTTCGATTGTTACTCCGCGACGATCGATTTTTCAAAAGTAATCTTATCATTTACGTCCAGTGTCACTCGAGATTAAATCGTTTTTTCGGACAAAATCTCATCATCGTCGGATTGTACAAAAAATAGTATTTGCAGCGCGATGCACCACGATTTATTCGCCGAATTTACGTAGGCTTGCACTATCGAATTAGTATATCGAACGAATGCGTATAATTATCATCGAATACGTATAAATTTAACCAAAATTCAAGCGAACAACGTAATCGAGAAAAAAATTAAATCTTTTTTTTTGTTGTAAATTCCATTCGTTAAGTGTCGTATTATAAAAAAATTAGCCTCGGTGATATCTTAACGACCGTCGATATCTTCTAATTATCGTTCAAATTACACATTGTATTAAACATTAATTGAATTAGATTCGTTCATTAATTTAACTGTGTATGGTAAGTGACTTTTACAATACGACAATTAGATGTTGTATTACATATAGATAAAATTCCGCTCTGTCACAGAGTCTCGCGCACGTGTGTGAAACACGCGTTAATAAAGTGACCGATATTTACATAACTGAAATAAGTTCAAACATATTACATTATAATGATCCGTGACTGCGTGAACATTTCGTGACAAAAAGGTGCTGGAAGCGGGAAGATATACCGGTACCATCATCGCACTTACATCATAAAAAAAAAGTCAAGTTTGGGTAATCGTGATTTTCGATAAGAACACAGAGGTGTAAAAGAATGACGGTCCTAAGAAAGACCAGAGAGTCTTGGTGTGTAATATGGTGCGACTTTCAACCCGTAAATGTTTTTCGTCCCCGCTGTATTGCTGTTAGTATACCGCGTGTTACGTATAATACAGTTTCGCGGAATATCAGGTCAGTTTGCCCGTAAAAAGGCCCAGTCGCGTAACGAGAAAATCTCGATAAGACGCGCACATGCTGCTCATTGACTCATCCTCGGTGTTCGGTAAAATTTTTCATCATTTATTTACATACAAAACATGAAAACATGATCCTCGAGCAGATAATCTGACTACGAGTACGAATGAATTGCGTGTGACTCTCTCTTACAAAAAGTGGAGGAGGCAGGTAAGTATGTTTGTGTGTGTGTCACACGAAACTCGCGCAATTGTCAATGAAATTTCAGCAGATAAAGAGTTACCACTAATATATCTATACGAGCATATTCGCGCTATTAAAACTACTATATACGAGTATAAATCAAAACATTCGACACCCGCGATGACGCGCGTATGCTGCGGTGGATACAGATAAAGAGCGCCTATTATTTTTAGACGCTTTTCTTTATTATTTTATTGCTTGAAACGCAGCGCAGCGCATGATGAGGAGGCGACCGGTCGAAGTTTATAACCGGCCGCGCGCGCGTATAAAACGGTGCGTCGTGTTTACCGTCGCGTTTCAGCGCGATGTGCACGTTTCCGCGCGATGATGAGTTTTCAACTCGCACACACACACACACACACACACATATGTCGGTGTGTTGTCGTTGATATTACGTTCGAACAAAAATTAACCGATAGAAATTTACAATCTTTGGCGTTTTTTTTATTTTTATTTTATTTTTACGCTCCGAAACAATGTGACAATAATACTACGCTACACACTCGATAAGATATAGGCGTGCTGCAGGCTTTAAAGAGCTGTGTTGGCGGGCGCGGGGGGAGCAACGAGCTTTATTGTTTTTAACGTTTTAAAGTAAAATAAATATAATTGTATTGTAAATACAGAAGACACGTTTTCTCTCTCGTTCTGCCTATGTATAGAGATATATTTTCGAACGCCCGCACGTTCATTGTAGAGAAAAATAAAAGAACGAAGTGTTCGTCGCGCAAAAATGTGTTTACGTGTGTGTGTATATTACGCGAGAGAGTAATACACCCTATAGACGCTGCTGCATGCGCGGCTTATAATGGAAAAAAACCACACGGCCGACGAGAGCCGGCCCCCGAGACGTCTCCTTCTCTCTCTTTCGCTCGCTCGCGCCTCGTGCACTTTGAAACCCAACTCTCTTGTGTTGTGTTGTGTGTTGTGTGCAACATTCGAGAGAGAGAGGAAAGTAGCGTGCTGCAGAACAGCCGGCGCACGACGACGACGAAAACAACAAAAAAAAAAGAAAGAAAGAAAGAAAAGAGAGGAAAAAAAAAAAAACATACACGGGGCGCAGAGTGTCGTCGATGAACGGAGCAACATCTATCACCTTATTATAAATTATACATTAACGAGCGTGAAAAATCGTCGATATTATTCTCTTACCTTTGTAATTAGCTGCGATCGGGGGAGAGAGTAAAAAACGATCTGTGTACGTATCAGCTGTGTGGACACTACTGAACACAAGGCAACTGCGCGACTATACGTTAACTAAAAAACTGGCAAGTCCCAGAGAGACGACGACGACGACGACGACGACGACGATGATGAAAAAAGTAAAAAAGCTTACGAGCCTCGGCGAGTTTACCGGCTTATATAGGCCTATATATACTATTACTGCCTCTAGTAGTATAAGTATAATATAGCTCGAGCCTCTCGAAGAAAGAACGGGCGACTAAACTGATGTCTGCGATGAGTGCGGCTCTCGGCGGCCCGCGGAATAGCGACGACGGAATAGAGCTCGTGTGTGTACACACAAACAAACACATACACACATGTAGATATATATATGCGAAGTGACTGCGCGAGCGAGAAAGAGAGAGAGAAAAAATGCCGGAGAAAACAAACAGCACGACGACTTCTCTCGGGGCGGCGCGTTCGCGTGTGTGTGTGTGTGTGTGTATTTCGCGATATTCGCCGGCTATTATAACTTGCCGATGCTCCGAGCTGCGTCCACGAGCGGACTGAGCTATAACGAACAAGTGTGCGTGCGCGCGCGCGCGCGTGTCAGTCCGTTGTGCATATGTGCGAATATTTCGTGAGAGTCGCGCGACTCTCTTTTTTTCATGTATATATCACGCTCTCGCATGACTTCGGCACGAGCGCAAAACACAACACAACACAACACAACTGACAAACATATACAAACATCTACCGGCTAGACGCGAATTATACAATTGCCAAGTTGCAATGCGCACGCAGAGTTGTGTGTACGTACTATACACTTGACGACAATTTTCATCGCTGAGTCATCATCGAGAGCGTCGATATATTTACGTTATTTTGTACGTACGCACGTCATTATTTACTACACGCTAGAGCCATCGCGTGCAGCGATAGATGTTGACAACGAAGCGCGAGGCTCCCACAACGACGTAAATTTACCTAGGATAGTAGTGTATACAGCAGCAGCTCGCGTCGCGATAAGAAAAAGCTGACGAAACGAGGAGCAGATCTTGTGCCAGCTGGCTGCTCCGGTTTCGAATTTACCCGCGCCGGAGTATCGCGCGTTTCGTGTGTAGCAGACGACGGCGACGACGACTCTGAAAATTGAATACGTGACTGGGAGCGAGTGCTCATGGCGCGGGCTAGCTATCCGGCATCAATGGGGATTCCATGGTTTGACACCTATTGTCATGTCTCCTGAACCACCTGCGAATCAACTATGCTCTGTGAAATGCTCATCGCATCGATCATCGAGTCCTTCCACTTAGTGCATCATTCTGGGGAGCTCCGCATTCATTCGTAATTTTGTCGTTTTCGCGCTCAGCTACTATAATCGCGGCGCCCCCTGCACAACCTGTCAATCAACTATACGAATGCACTTCTTCCAATAATAATGATGCGCGTGCATTTACCACCTACCTACCTATACCTACAGTCTACACCGACTGCGAAACACGCCGCGATGCAAACTCGCGGGCGACAGCTGCAACACAACTGCAGCATATATATACGATGCCGTACATAGGTGTAATAATTCACCTGCGCCGCGCGACTACTGCCTCGGCTGCATTCAGCTGCACGGCCGCCGCAGCGGCTTACGACGGTGCAGCAGCAGCAGTTGCATAGGTTCGAGAACGATAAATCGCGACTCAGTGACAGTCGCGAAGTGCAGCCGTTGTTGTTGTTGATCATCGTAGATAAATTATTGCATAGTTTTCGAGCCTGGCCAGTCGTTCTCGACCATAGGTGCACTGCAATCCGTAATCAAGCTGACGCGTTCGAGCGACACTGCTGCCGTCACGGCGTCGCAGCAGCATCAACAACGCGCCGCTGCCGCCGCTGCCACCAAGAAGAGGAAGAAATCAAAAGCATCAGCTGCAGCAGCGGCGGTAGCAGCAGCAGCAGCAGCAGCAGTCGCCGTTTCAGATACTACAACAACGGACGCCGCCGCGTCGTCCGCGTCCACTACTACCACTACTACCAAACGTAACCGTAAACAAAAAGCGCCACCGCAGCCGCAGCCGCACGCGGCCTCCAGCTCGACGCCGAGTACTACTACTACTACCAGTAGTAGCAATAATAAGCGAGCCAAGATCGACGCTGAAGAATCAACGTCGGCAGCCATCGTCGTTAAGACAAACAAGGCCATCGGCAAGAACATAAGCAGCCCCACGAGTTCGTCGTCGACCAACGGCACCACTACCACTGCTACTACTGCTACTTCTCGGCAGCAGCAGCAACAGCAGCAGCAGGAGCAGGTCGTCGTCGCAGCTCATGCTGCTGCCCATGCTCGAGTCTCGTTCTCCGCTGCATCTTCTCGACGTAGACGCAGGAGGATGCGGGGTCCGGGCGCGACGCCCAAGGGCAAGAGCAAGAGCAACAAGAGGAAGGGACGCAAGCTGCCCGAGTCGCCGGCTACGAGTCCACTGCAGTCCCCGGAGAGCACTCCGCAGCAGCAGCAGAACGCCAAGTACGCGCTGGTAAGTTCGTTGACGCACCCGTCCACGCATCGTGCTCGCGCTATCTCGATTCGGCCGAGCCGAGAGGCACTCGCTTGTCACCTGTTGATATTTCAACCTCTCTGACTTTTGGTCTGAGTGGCTCGAAATTAGGTTAGGTTTTTTTTTTTTGAGGAGTTTGACACAAGCTAGTTGTGTACTTTTTATCAAGTTTCAGTGAGTGTTCATTGTTTTCGTTGAAGCATAGTGTTTTTGAAATTTGTTTTTGTGAATGTTACGGTGATATTGTGAACCCAGTGATAAATGATTATGAATGCATTTTAAAAGTGAATTCTGTTGCAGGTGACACCTTGGCACGAAGATCCTAACAAACCCTACAAATTACTCTTTACTGACAGTATTCCTATCATAACACAAGATGAGTACGATTCTCATGAAAAAGTCACACCTCACAAAAACAGCGGATCGGCAGCTGACAAAGATAAAGAAGACAAAGCTATTTTAAGTTCATTACCTAAAGCTGTATCCAAAGAATTAGAAGATTATGAAATTCAACTTGGCGTGGCTGATCCGCTTCCCAATTCCTATGTACGATTTATGGAACGCAGTGGAGAAGAATTGGACAGTACGTATGCTCACGCTATTCAAATCAAAACAAAATGAAAAGCTTCTCTTAACTTATTATAATTTTATTATCGTAGATGAAGTAGAGTATGACTTGGACGAAGAGGATGCAGCCTTTCTTGCTATTGTCAATGAACGTCGATCAGCCGCAGGCCTCTCACCCAATCTTGATCCTGACACTTTTGAATTGTTGATGGATCGATTAGAAAAAGAATCCTACTTTCAACAACAAACAAATGCTGGTGTCGCTGCTCTTTCGACAGCTCCAGACGAAGATGCAGTGTGTTGTATTTGTATGGACGGTGAATGTCAAAACAGCAATGCCATCCTATTTTGCGACATGTGTAATTTGGCAGTACATCAAGATTGCTACGGTGTGCCATACATTCCAGAGGGACAGTGGCTCTGTCGCCGCTGTCTCCAAAGTCCTTCACGGGCTGTTGATTGTGCCCTCTGTCCCAATAGAGGTATTTAAAAAATGTTCTTTCAAGATTTCATGTGAACTTTCATAAGGATTTTTATAGAACTAATAATTTAATTCCAAAATTTTGCAGGCGGTGCTTTCAAGCAGACCGACAAACCGGCGACCTGGGCGCACGTCGTCTGCGCCCTCTGGATCCCGGAAGTGCGCTTCGCGAACACGGTCTTTCTCGAGCCCATCGATAGTATCGACTGTATTCCGCAGGCCCGTTGGCGGCTGACCTGCAGCGTGTGCAAGCAGCGCAACGTCGGCGCCTGCATCCAGTGCCACAAGAGCAACTGCTACTCGGCCTTCCACGTCACTTGCGCCCAGCAGGCGGGTCTGTGCATGAGGATGCGCACGGTGCAGCCCGCCAACGGCGAGCCTATGCTGGTCCAGAAGACGGCCTACTGCGAGGCGCACACGCCACCGGATTACAAGCCCAGCACGAACCCGACGGACGCGAGGCGTCGCGCCATCGCCAACAAGAAGACGACCTGCGCCCCGGTGATATCGATTCCGACCATTCCGCCCGAGAAGATTAAAGAAATTGCCAGGTGAGTAGTCGAAAATAATTATTTATTTGCTCACGTACAAACAGTTATACATTTCACTTGATTCACATTTTCCATTCGTACACTCGACTTACCCAAATTTATCTAAAAACATTTCGATAGCAAATCTTTGCACAAGCATTTTATATTTTCAACGCGACACAGTGATTTGTCTCATAGTAAAAGTGCGTGAAAAAAAAAGAAATCGATCCCAAAAGATTCGTCATTGTGGTTTAACACGAGTCCTGTATGACGCTCAGACACATAGGCTGCTCGTTGCAGTGCGTCAAATTGAACATATCCCAGGTGTCGAAGTGCGGCATTATTTTGTACATCACCACGTCCAGCGGCAATCTGTGCCTCACGATCTGCATCACGATCCTCGTGGCGGCGCTCATCAGATCGTGCCTCAGCAGCAGTCGCCGAATCCTCAGCTGGATGGGCTTGGCGTAGATGGGGAACGTCCGCTCGATGCTCTGCTGCTCGGTGGCCGCGGTCCTCAGCACCCGCAGCAGATCCTCGTTGTGCACGTAGCCCAGCCTCCGGGCGAAGTCGCGCGTCAGCAGATCGAAGAAGCTGACGCTGCCGTAGAACTGTCGGCTCCTCATGAGCTCGAGCTCGAGGCCGCAGCGTCGATAGA
The DNA here is from genome assembly GCA_902732785.1 of Trichogramma evanescens. NCBI lineage: Eukaryota > Metazoa > Arthropoda > Insecta > Hymenoptera > Trichogrammatidae > Trichogramma > Trichogramma evanescens. The sequence continues at coordinate 49,268 of CACVKI010145241.1, read as the reverse complement.
AATCCTGGAAGGGCGGCTTGTTCTCGATCATGGCCAGGTCCTTGGCCTGGGGCGGCGAGCCCAGACTGGCCAGTCGGGCGATCTCGCGCAGTATCGGATCGAGGATCATTCGGCCCTCGGCGGGCAGTCCTCGCATTCGGCAGAACTGGTAGACGCCCGAGGCGAGGCTCAGTACCGTGAGCGGCAGAGGTCGCGAATTCACGTCGGCGTCGTTGTCGATGATCAAGCCGAGCACCTGCTCGTCCAGCTCCGTGGGTATCTCCACGCCGTTCTCCATGCGATCGAAGTAGACCCGCAACAGGTCGAGGCCGTGCTGGTCCCGGAGATTGACCTCGGCCCCTAGGCCGATGAGCAGCTTCACGAGTCGGGGCTTGCCGCTGGCCAGACATCTATGGAGCAGCAGCTGCTTGTCGCAGGCCTGATTCAGCCCGTCGTTGACGCTGACGATCTCGCAGAACAACAGGTGATCCATGGCCTCGGCGGGTGTCCTATCCTGTCGACCCATCGCGTGCCTCTCCGGGTCCTGACAGCGCTGCTGCTGCTGCTGCTGACAGTCGTCGCCGCCGCCGCGTCCCAGACTGGCGCCGCTCTCCAGCAGAAACCAGACGAGCTCCTCGCGGCCCGCGTGAAACAGCGCGTAGTGCAGCGGCGTGAGTTGGCGCGCGTTGCGCTCGTTCACCTGCGCCCCGTTCCACACCAGGATCTTGGCGATCTCGAGGCTGCCCAGGGCCGCCGCGACGTGCAACGGCGTGTCGCCGTCGAGCTTGCTGCGGCCGTTCGGGTCCTCGCAGTGACGCAGCAGATACTTGACCTGCTCGACCTTGCCCTTGCGCACGGCGGCGTGCAGTGTCGGCGGCTGCTCCTTGCTGCCGTCGCCGGAGCCGAGCATCGAGCCGAGCTGGTCCCACAGCATCATCGAGGCGTGACTCTGATTCCAAGACATCATCTCGGCGGCGGCGGGGGTGGTCGACTTTTTGTTTTTACAACCTCGTGCTGCTGTTGCTGCACATCCTGCAAAAACATATGTGTATACACAACAGACTAAGTTACGAAAACTCGACTACGATTGATCGGAAAATTGAGCGATCGATCGCGGCTCCGAACGAAACGTCGTTCGACGTTCGAACGATTTTCAATCATAATGCGCGTGTGAATCGCCGCACCGCACACACCACCACTGCAAACCAAGACGACGCCTCGCGATTCGAGAAAATTACTACTCTCTGTAATTGTCTGCAGCTTATCTGACAGCTACTACTGCCTTGTAGCGTTTGCGAGTGTGTGTGTGCGTATTCGTGTGTATGTGCATCTCAGTGCAGTACTACAAGTTGCATACAAAGCAACAACCGAGCGCATGCGTCGTCGTCGTCGTCGTCGCGATTCTTTTTCAGGCACGCGCGCGCGCGCGATGCAACTCCACCACGTGCTGTTAGGTGCAATTTACAATGACGAACTTTGCGCGATTACTTCGTACTTGTACTTTACGTATATAATTATGAAAATTAATCGCTCAATTTGTCGTACATACGAGATTCGTAATCGACGCTCGATCGCGTCCGTCCCGCAATCGGTCGAGTACAGTCCCAACTAATCGCAACTACCGTGTATAATCTCGGAGATATGCATTGCACGCGCGCCTTAACGCGTCCTTGGCTTTAGCCCTGAGATATCGTATACGCGCGTAACGCGGTAATAGAATCGAGAATCAATGTCAACCGTCGACGCCACTACTATTATAGAAGCTCCTCTATCGCCGCGTTTTTCGCGTGGCATGGTAAAAAGCTCGAGAACGAAAACTCGCAGATCGTGCATAATTATTGTAAAATCACGAATCGTCAAAAATACGCGAACTTGAACGTACAATGCGGTGAAAATCTTTAATGCTGGATATGAGCTTTTTTGATCTATTTCGCTGAAATAAAATTATGAAAAGCTTTTTTTTAATGGACAATTAGCTTTTACTTCCCGTTGTCTTATGGAAATGTTTCTCGAAAAATGCAAATGATTCGTTCACCCGACAATTGCGACAATATGCAGGTGATGCACGAGTCACGAATAACTATTTACCTCTTGGTACTTATTTCGAAAAGATGTCCACCCTCACCCGAACGATCGGTGTTTTAAATGTATATACAGCAAAACTTTCAATGCATCAAACCAGAGACTAACGATGAGGTAGACTGTTGTGCCGTCTCCGTAATTCGCTGCACAATAGCGCGCACATACATAGCTCGAGTGCAACTGCTGCGTCTGCGAAAATTAATATATAAATATACCAACGTACGCGAAAGATGTGAAATATCATGACGCGACTAGAGACGCGTTATATACGGTCGCGCGGCCGGTTTGCGACCGGCATTTGAATCGCATTAGCATTTTGTGTACGACAACGTCGTAACTGAAGCAGGGAATTATTTGAACGAATAAAAAAAAATTTTTTCGCCTAAGTAATACGAAAGTATTAATCAACGCCCCTTTCTTTTGGTCAACAGTTTAGCTGACGGCATTCCAAAGAAAAATCAACTGATACAGCGCCTCATAGCCTACTGGACGCTGAAGCGCCAGTATCGCAACGGCGTGCCGCTGCTGCGTCGACTGCAGAGCGCCCACCTGCAGCCGAGGCCGCCCACCTCGCTGAGCTGCTCGTCGCCCTCGCCCGACAGCGAGAACCGCGACGAGATCTACAGCCAACTCAAGTACTGGCAGTGTCTGCGGCAGGACCTCGAGCGAGCTCGATTGCTCTGCGAACTGGTGCGCAAGAGGGAAAAGCTCAAGCTGGAGCTTATCAAAGTGTGAGTATTGTTGACGCCGTTAGGGTTTTTCGCCCGTTGTTTTCTCGTTTGATTGCAATTGATTTGTGCGTGTTTCAGAAAGGAGAAGTACACGTGGTTGGAGTTGAGACCTCTGGACAGTATTCTCAAGATGTTGCTCGAATATTTGAAGATGCGCGACTTGCAAGATATTTTCGGGCAACCGGTCAACGTCGAAGAAGTACCTGATTATTTGGACATTGTCAAGGAGCCCATGGATTTCTCAACGATGGAGGTATTTGTACTTTTCATTTATTTGCCATTGTTTACCACTGTTTTTCATCCACACTGATCTTCGAACCGTTTCTTTCTTCCAGTCTAAAATAGATCACAACCAGTACAAAACCATCGAGGACTTCGAAGCGGACTTCAATCTCATGATCTCGAACTGTCTGGCTTACAATCGCAAGGAAACCGTGTTTTATCGCGCGGGAGTGAAGCTGCGCGACGCAGGGGGACCGATAATCAATCAAGGCAAGAAGGATTACAGCACCCTGACGAATTCGTCCGTCTTGGCTGAATTGTACAAGTACAAGCAGGACTCGGATTCGGAGCGCGTCAAGGACGAAAAGTCCAACGCGGAAACCGAACCCGAGCTCAATGGCGACGATCAGTCGTCGTCTCCAGTATCGAAACGAAGAAAAACAGATAAGAGCGGTAGAGCGCGTCATAACTCGGAATCTGTATTAAGGTACGAATCAAGCAAATAATTACACGATATCGATCGTTATCTGTGCAAAATAATTGCTCGGAGTTTTCATTAATGCAATGTTATTTACATTTTATTGTACATTTTTATTTCAGTGGCAATGAAAAGGATACGTCATTATCGAATTCGAAGCAAAACGCTAATGTGTCAAATTCATCGGTCAATTCGACTCGTAGCACAAGCGGCGTCAATCGTCGCACAGCGGTACTCTTCACGCGTAAAGCTAAAGCCAGACAAAGCAGAAATAGTCAATTGCAGCACCGAGCTAGTCCCAGTAATCCGAGCAATGATAAAAAAGAAAGCGATAGTTTCTCGGTTTATAGGTACGTTCAGAAACTTTTGTGATCTGATTTGATTCAATTTTAACAAAAAAAAAACCCAAATTTTTTCATAAAATTAAGTATGACCAAGTCGATAAAAGAAATAAATACTTTTCAGGAGTGGCGGTGGAAGTGACAGTGACGGAGCGGACGCAGAGAGAGAAATGTCTTCTTCTTCTTCTAGCTGCAGTAGCTGCTCCACGAGCCGTTCGTCTAGTCCAGAACCCGATGAAGATAAATCAGACACAAATTATGATCAAGAAGCTAGTTCACCCAGGTCGAAGTCAAATAACCATGATGACGACTATGATGGTGAATTATCTGACGATCAAGAATATCCTAAAATGGAAATCGATAACGATGGCACTCTCACTCCGCTGCAGTTGGTTTGGGCAAAATGCCGAGGTTATCCTTGGTATCCAGCTCTCATTATTGATCCCAAAACTCCCAAAGGCACCATTTACAAAGGCGTGCCCATTCCGTCACCTCCTGACGACGTTTTGGCCTTAGCCAATAACTACAAAGACCAAATCTATCTAGTTTTATTCTTTGATACAAAACGAACATGGTGAGTTGAACTGGTAATTTTCTACTTATTTTTAATGTCGACAGATTAACAATTTAAATAACTTGTTTTTTTTTGAGGCAATGGTTACCTGGAGAAAAATTGGAACCCCTCGGAGTATCTCAAGAGCTCGACAATGGTAAACTGATTGAATCGCGAAAACAGTCAGATCGAAAAGCTGTGAAAAAAGCGTACCAAGACGCACTGAATCACCAAAAACAAACGCGTAATTCATCGACGGATGCAACGGCGAGCGATTAAATAATTGATTAGTCTATTTCTATTAAATATTATACGAGTATAATATTTATGTTATAATGTTAACGTAATGAACTGTAATATTATACGTTTATACAATGTACAAAGTTTACTTTACACAAATTAGGGCGAGTAATTGCATTTGTTTTTTTAGACAAAGACACGTTATGATGGTTTGAAAAAAACTAGATAAATTTTAATCGATAAATTTTTTTTTACATTTTAAATAAAAAATTTTTACACCTAAATAAGTTCTTTTGTTAAACTAAGCTCGACATATCTTTCACTTTTGTCATTAGACTCGATGAATACTCTAGAAAGTAACTTGTAACGAATTACATTTCAAACCATTCGTAATGTGATAAATCAATAAAGAAGAAAAATTTCGACACGATAAATTTTTGTACACAGAGTGAAGTCATTTCTATACAATTTGCTGCTTGAAATCTTCCTGGCTAGCTCTCGTCAATCCTTCGGCGTACATTTTCAATCGCTGAGTCATCTGAAATAGAAAATTGTACCAAATTTGTAAACGTCAAAGGCGAAAGAAAAGAAGTGATCCGCGCCAGTGTATTTACCGTGAAACCCCAGAGGTCCTTGGTCTGTCTGCAGAGGTTGAGATCGAGCTCGGCCACCAGCAAGCCGTCCATGTGACGGTTGAGGCCACGAGTTCTCGAGCCGTCGGGCGCCGCCACGTAGCTCGAGCCGTAAAAGTGCCCGAAGTCGTGATGGGCTGGTTTGCCGTCTCCTGAGGTGAACTCGTTGGGGAAGCGCTCGGTGCCGACGCGATTTATCGCGCAGGTGTAGTAGCTGTTGGCTATGGCTGCATTTCGCGCTTCGATGCCCCACAGCGGCTCGGACAGTTGACCAACGGTGGCCGACGGGTTGAACACGATCTGTTGATTGTTTTTTTTTTAATTTTAGTAATCATCAAAATAATGGAAATATTGAGAAAGATGCTAACCTCGGCGCCGTTCAAACCGAACATCAGCCAATTGAGGGGATGATGCCTGCCGTAGCAAATGTTAACGGCGATCTTTCCGAACTCGGTATTGAAAACCGGATGACCGGTGTCACCTTCCATGTAGTACGTTGACTCGTTAAAGTCGCCGACCCGGGGTATGTGGTTCTTGCGATGCTTGCCCAGGATCTGGCCCTCGCTACCGATCACCACCGCCGTGTTCCAGATCTTGTCTCCGATCGGGTCCCTCTCGAGGATCGGCGAGATTATCACCATCTTGTGCTGCTTGGCCAGTGCACACAGTTTCTCGGTCGACCAGCCCGTCTCGTCGGCCGGCTCGGCGAGCTCGAGCCACGGATACTTTTCGCGGGTGCAGAAGGCGAACGGCATCGCTGCGTCACGAGCAAAAAAAAAAAAAGAAAAAAAGAAAAATCATCATCGCATTGCTCGCGATAAATCAAATCGTTGCGAGAAACTTACTCCAAGCCTCTTGCAGACACACGATGTTGACCTTGCATTTGGCCGCATGATCGATGTAGGCAGCGATTTTCTTGTATATCGCCTCGCGCTGAGCATCGATCGGTTGATCGGTCGGCACAACGATCGAGTTCTGAATCAAGCCGACTCGCACGAGTCTCGGTTTTCGTAGCTGTTCCTGGTGAGCGCCACCGATCTTCCAGCCGGCCACTTCGCACTTGTTCGGGTCGTCGTAATGGGGTATTTCGAGTTTTCTGTAAAATTATTAATTTTTCAATTTTTAATCGTTATTTAATGATAGAAAAGGGATTGCGGAGTTTTTATATGCCCTCACTCGTATTCGCGTCCATAGAGGACTCTATTGGCGAAAGTCTTTTTCTCGCTACTCAGCGAGGCGTCGTCCAAAATACCCTCCAATGACAGTTTTTCCATTTCCAAAGTCATCATGCTGGAATTTTCTGTCGAGGCAAACAGAAAAAAAACAAACAGTTACATTTTTGTTTCATTTTTAATACATAATTTTCTGTCGCGTAACATCGGCAGAACTATTATCTAATTGTGTAAACAATTTAAAGCTCCGACCGACAGTGTATTCTAGCATGTACTCGGTATAGAATTAATGATAAGATTACTGCAGCAGCGCTCAATCAATTGCGAGAATGCACATACAGCGCAAGAATTATAATCGAGGCATTTTACGATTGAATTATGAATTGAATAAATCAATTTCGTTAGACTGTTTTCTATTAAAATTTCCAGTAAGAAGTTACCGAAAAAATTCGCTTCAAGTATTTCATTATTGAGAAACTAACGTATTTGTACATGAACTAGATTAACATAATTAACCAAGAACGATTTATTTTATTTATCGCATACTCTTACACTTCCTGCATTCATCGAACCGCACTACAACAACGATAAAAGCTAAATAAACTTACTTTAATTTCTATTGGAACAACAACGCGAAACAAAAACTACTGTGCAATATAATATTCTTGATGCAGACTGACGTCGTCGTCGTCGACTGAGACGCGCAGAGCAAGTCGCGATTCATCGGCAACGCTGGAAATATCAGGCCAAGCCTATATACGAGTGGCTGGCTTTAAAAGCGAAGCAGCGTGGCAGCCTCTCTCGTGCGTTTATGCGTTCTTAAAAAGACGAAGAGGGGGTCGAATAGCTTTTATTTTTTAATTCATTTTTTCGCGGGACTCTCTCTCGTTTCACGAGCCGCTGTGAAACTTCTTTGAGCGCGTTTGGTATGACTGCATGTAATATTTTTCAAGCTTACCACGTGCAACATCTTCCGGTGTTTTTGGCAATTCCGGCGATGTGGCATTTGTAGCCGACTCCTCTGATTTTGTTCGCGAATCTGCGACCGGCTCTTGTTCTTGCTCCGATGACGATGTGGAGGGCTCGGTCGATGTATTGAAACCCTTGATAGTTATTTCTACGTCCTCTGGTAGTAACAATTTTAGAAACTCTGCAATCTGTGCTGCTGTTTTTTGGGGGCTGAAATTTCACGAAAATGATTCAATTAAAGAGTAATTGACGATCTGTTCGTTTGTTTTCTCGAGTACTTCTTTTAAAATACCCCAAATTTTCTTCAGATAAGTTCCTCAGTCTTTTCTCGAAACCTTGACATCTTTTGATCCATGAATCTATCAATGTCAATGAGTCACGATTCTCGACTAATAAACTGGTGATTATAATGGTAGTTGTAGTTTTTCGATTATTAGAGGTAGCCATGCCTGCGAGGAATCAAATTTAAACATGTTAAAATCAAAATTAAAGTTTAGCTCTCGCTCGATATTTTGATGCGACTGCATTACACCCAACGAGCGATTGAAATAAAAATTTACTTGTTAGAATAATAATGAAGTATAAAAGTTACTTGTTAACTGTATTGGCAGTTAGGATGTGTTAACGGCTCTTCGATCTCGAACTGTCAATGTCTGCTGAGCAAGTGTCCGTATTTCTGTTTACAATTACAGCTCGTGTTGTGTGTATCGCGACTCGAAATATGTAACACAAGGACTTACAGGGGTACGTTAGAATATTTTTCGGGCTTGAAAATGTTGAATTAATTAAAATTAAAGATTCTCTATTTGCTATTCATGGCGAGGGGAGAAACGCTGTAAACAATTCACATTATCATCTGCTGCGAACTCATTTTTCAAATACGCCATAATGACTGAGAATACATTTTGTTTATTCGCACGATGAATAATGTAATTTTATGTTTGATCATTAACAACTTTGATACAATTTTCAAATTTTTAAACACATAATTTCAACTCAAGAGAAGATTTGAAATATTTTCATTGACACTTTGCAATTATTTTGTTGGCAAAAAGAGCGATAGGATTCAATACAAGATTAAATCTCTTAATTATTTTGTACTTGTATAATCAAAAACTAATGAAAAATTTACAGATAGCTAAATAAAAAATTGATCAATTACGATTATTTTTTCAATTAATAATTCATTCGCATGAAGCAATATTTTTTTGGATTTTCATTAGTGCACCAAGTACATGATTAAAAAACAGTACACAATTACTCAGTTAAACATCTCAGATTTGAATAGAAAACGATGTTTCGCAGTGAATTAACATTATTATTAGTATTATAATTTTCCTTATATTATTGAAAAAAGTTCAACTTTAATGCTGATGTGAATTCAGATATTGAAGTTGCAGTTATACCGATGAATTTTAATTTGTTTTTTATTTACGGTATCATCAAATCGTTGTGAAAAATGAATGTACCGGTACTGATGTATTTTTGCGTTAATTTCTCATAAAATATATGAATTCAGTCTCAGCTTCCACCGCTAGATGGCGAGTACCTTGATCCGTAAATCGCAAAGTGAAAAAGTAAAAGTAACTGTATAAGTACCTGCTCTACGTTCTCCAGGCCTAGGAATATCTTGAGATACTCCAAAATCTCTTCTGCTTCTTCTTTGGGGCTGGAATTTCATAAAAATTCGGTTAATTCATTTATTATATCAAGTACTTTTTTTAATATACCTTAAATCGCCTGGCAAGGCTGTAAGCCTTTTTTCTATATCCCGACATCTTTTAATACACTTCGCCAGGTCCTTAGCCGGATCCTCCATATCGTCTCGAATTATTCGGAATTGAGCCATTGTGTTGATTTCGGACAACGGACCCCAGTTAGCCATTTCTGCAAGGAATCGAATTTAGACACGTTAAAATAAACTCAAAGTTTATCTCTCGCTCGATCTTTTGATGCAACTGAATTACACCCAACGAGCGATTGAAATAAAAATTTACCGAATCGATGTTTCACCACTGGTGCAATTATGCTCGAAGAAACTACTCTGATTTTAAGAGTAAGCACTCGTTCATTATGCACCAGATGTGAAACATGGATGCTTGTCTGAGTATTTTCTGAGTTTTTTTCTTATTTCTCGATTTTTTAGTTTCTAGTTTGGTTTTTTGTTTTCCTTAATGATTCATGTTTTGGGATTTTTTTTAGTTTTTTACTTATTTGACTTTTTTTGTTATTACTTATTTGATTGATCGATTTTCTTGTTTTTATTTTATTTAACTTTGAATATTTAATTCTTTAATTAATTGATAAAGATGTTTCATATCTTACAGCTGTTAATTAAACAGCTGCTTTTTTCATTCATAAGAAAGCCAAACTAACATTATTATTAGTAATATAATTTTTTATATATTATTAAAAAAAGTTTAACTTTAATGCTGATGTGAGTTCAGATATTGGAATTGCAGTTATACCGATGAATTATAATTTATTTTTTATTTACGGTAACATCAAATCTTTGTGAAAAAATAATGTACTGGTACTGATTTATTTTTGTGTTAATTTATCATAAAATATATGAATTCAGTCTCAGCTTCCACCGTTAGATGGCAAGTACCTTAATCTGTAAATCGCAAAGTGAAAAAGTAAAAATAACTGTATAATAATCGGAATCGTATGCCGAGCGAGTGTCCGTGTTTCTGTTTACAATTTCAGCTATCGCGACTCGAAGTACGTAATACAAGGACTTATGCGCGGCTCTATATAAGACTCTTTACGGTGGATGCGGGTTCGATGTATGTTGACCGCGACACGATACGAGAGAGAACACACTTGGCAATACTTGGTATACTTGTAACTTTCGACTTACTCGTCGGAGACTCGGCTTATTGACAATGGCTAGTCCCTCACACACGCACACAGCTCAATGTTATTTTCGGCTTCCCTCGAGTATTCGCCGGTGGTCACGTTCAGAGTGACAAACTATGCCTTGCTCGTTCACACTTAGGCCCATCATTAGCTGATAGCGCCGTCTACTTGATCCACAATCTCGCGATCAATCACCTAATCGATATTCAAATGTGTGTGTATCTCAGCTGCTCCATACGCAGCACATAGCCCTATTCATCTCTCTCTCTCTCTCCCTCTCTCTCTCGCGTATACTCGCTCGACGCGTTGACTCGCGTAATTTCGCATGCCGCGATAAGGAAAGGAAAGAAGGGTTTTTAGCCACCCAGCGGACTTTGCCGTGACCGTGTGGCGCGATAACACGCCTCCGTGTTACAAGCAAAATGAAAAATTGATAGAATACGATTATTTTTTTTATTAATAATTTAAACAATATTTTTTTGGATTTTCATTAGTGAGCTAAGCACATGATTAAAAAACAGTGCACATGTACTCAGTTCTTCTTAACATTCTAACTCTTAACATTAGCTAATCTTGAATTCTTTTATGCGAGCTACCGCCAAGTGTAAATGTACAATCGAAGAGTCAATTTCATTTTCTTAAAATCAATTGTGAAATAATTTGTGAATTAGATTGGACTATCTATCTTCGTGTACGTAATTATTACTATGCACGATGTATAGTCGCACTTGTGCAAATAGAACTACCGATGATCCAGATAGTTCCATGTAGCATATTACATAAATAAGCTATATAAAAGTATATTTCTTATATTGATTGTAATAAATTATGACACAATTTTACGGTTACTTTTTTATTTATTTGCAAAAGGCCATAAAGTATACATTCTTTAAACTATTTTATCGAAAGTAAAGTACAGATTAGGCTGCTAAGTTTTATTGGTTAATATCCAAAACAATTATACATTAAAAAAAAAATTGCTACAAAAAGAAACAATAACGAAAACGAAAAAGTTTTTAATTAACAATTTGTGGCTCGAAATCTGGCTCGGCTGCCTCGACCAATCGCTTCGAGTACAAATCCAATCTGCGGGTCATCTGAAAAATCGAAGAGAAAAAAATCGTCATTATACCGAGTGAAAATCACTCAGGGATATCATCGATATCAGCCTCAAATCTTACCGGGAAGTTCCACGAGTCCTTGACCTGTCTGCAGAGGTTCAGATCCAACTCGGCGATCAGCAGACCGTCGCCGCTCCTGTTCAGACTGGGGGTGCGCACGCCGTTGGGCGCCGTGACGTAGCTCGAGCCGAAGAACTCGCCGAGCTCGCGATGGGGCGGTCTGCCGTCGCCGGAGGTGAACTCGCGCGGATAGACCTCGGTGCCGACCCGATTGATGGCGCAGGTGAAGTAGCTGTTGGAGATGGCGGCGCAGCGGGCCTCGACGTGCCACAGCGGCTCGAACTGCTCGGCGATGATGGCCGACGGATTGAACACGATCTCGGCGCCGTTCAAGCCGTACATAAGCCAATTGAGCGGGTGATGGCGACCGTAGCAGGTGACGACGCCGATCTTGCCGTAGGTCGTGTTGAAGACCGGATGGCCGAGATTGCCCTCCATGTAGTAGGTGGACTCGTTGAAGTCGCCGTTGCGAGGGATGTGATTCTTGCGCTGCTTGCCGAGCACGCGGCCGTCCGAGTTGATCACCACGGTCGTGTTCCAGATGATGTCGCAGTTCTTCTCGTCGCGCTCGAGGATGGCCGAGACGATGACGATGCCGTGCTTGACGGCCAGCTTGGTCATGAGCTCGGTGGTGGGTCCGTTCAGGGCGTTCTCGGCGAATTCCGTCCACGGATACTTTTCGCGAGTGCAGAAAATCATCGGCATGGCTGCAAAAAGTCGTGATGAATTTTATTAGCCATTCTAAGCTTGTAGGAATGTAGCTTTGAAAAATCGTAGAAAAAACTAGAATCTTAAAATCGAACATTTAACGTCAATTAAAACTCGATGTTTTATTCAGGTAAAGCTATGCCGCGCGTTACGCAATAATAATGATGCAACGACACACCTGCAATTGGCAAATAAAACGCACTGATATTTATTCATCACTAATTTACATTAACAAACTCATCGCGTAAGGAAAAATCGTCGATCCGGCTTTTAGTAAAAAAAAAAAAATATCATGTACTCACTCCAGAGCTCCTGCATGCAGACGATGTTTACGCCCGAAGCGGCGGCGTGCTCGATGTAGCGCACCAGCTTCTTGTGGATCTCGTCGCGCTGGGCCTTGATCGGATCGCTGATCGGCAGCACCAGGCCGTGCTGGATGATGCCCACTCGGACGACGCGGGGCGCTCGCATCTCCTCGGGCTTGGCCCGGGGCAGCTTGTAGCCCTTGAGCTCGCACTGCAGGTCCCTGTCCATTTGCGGGAGCTCGATCTCTCTGCAAAAAGAGAAAAGCGAATGTTAAATCGATTAAAAAATGTTTTTTTATCAATATGCAGGATTGCAGGATTATTAAACATATTCTAATCTCATGAACTTATTAATATTAATTTTCTCTTTAAGCAATAATAATTCACTTGTAAAATAAAAATTTAGAAAATAATTATAAACTTCGATAAATCATTGTTAAAGTGAATAAACACAGTTCAATTTATTAAGAAGGGTAGATTAAGCGTATCTCGAGCAATAAAAATATGAAAACAATAACATCGACGTTTTCTTTTTTAAAAAACTTTACAAATACATTTTAGTTAAAAATTAAAATTTTAAATTGAATTGGATACATTTTTAGACACATATCAGAAAAGTACTCACTCAATTTCAGCTCCATAGATCACTTTGTTGACTTTCTTCAACAACTCTTCGGGTACATGATCCTTGAGGATTTGGTCAACGGTTTGCTGGGAATCCATTTCTTTTGATTTGAGTTTAGTCAGGGTAAGACAAAGCAGCTATATAGCTATATGCGAAATAGTGAAGATATGGTATCCGTAGACAAACGTCAAGTGCTAGCTCCGATCATCTGCGCTCCGGCTTTATATATATCGAGTTGACGGCGAATCGAGAGCTCTGACTTGCATAAAAAAAAAACACATCTTCCCGCGTCGCGCCTCGTATATCTGTAGCAGATTATAAATATACGATATTTACATTAGGAGAGCTTCAATATACGCGCGGAGGAGAAACATCGTACGATAATTTTGAAACTGCCTAAACCAGGGCAGAGGATGATTTTCGATTTTTTTATTCGGCCGAATCATGGCTCATCATCAATTTCCGAAAATTGGATTGTTACGGTTTTTATTTTTCACGATAAAAATATATAGTTTAGCGACGTGCAATTGCGTTAAGTGATGTCACACACACACACACACAC
>CACVKI010145241.1:0-35559 GCA_902732785.1 Trichogramma evanescens | reverse complement strand
CACACACACACACACACACACACACACACACACACACACACACACACACACACACAAAGTGACCATTCACGAGGGGTCGCTTCAAATTTACAGATTAAAAAAATCTGGCCCCGACCAGTTTTGTATTTTCGATCATCTATAAGCGCGAAAAGAATAAGATGAATAGTCGCCGAATCTACTGTATTATTATTTTTTGCCTCTTTGATAAATTCGCTCGTTTTCCTAACACAAGCGAGATTAAGCGATAAACCAGTTTTAGCCTAGATTAATTGATATACAATTGTATATTCATGCGATGATAGATTCAAGGACATAATATTTTTTCAAGACTTTCGTAACTTGGGTTTTAATCTCGTCTGATCTTTATTAAAATTGACCGATTTGTTGTCAACTTTTGTTTTATGCTTCTGGTTTTATATTTTATTTTTATTTTGTCTTGTATATTTTGCATGGTGATAAAAAAATCATACGATTCTCCTCTTAATTTATGATTATCTTTTTGTTGTGTTGATTTTTTTTTCTAAAAACTTACTTTTTTCTCCGACATTATTTATTTTGTACTTCTTTGAGGTCCAGATAATCATTGTTAAATGGATGTAATAACCCGTTGAAACATGAAAAATCATTTATTTTTCTGAAAACCTTTTGATGAAGTAAGAAAAAAACGCCGAGACTCAAGCAAAATTGATAAACAATTAAACTAATCAACAATCGCTCTCAAAATGTATTTAGTAAGTATTCCAAAAAATTGAAATAATTGATTTATTGTTTATGAATTTGAAATGTGAAATGATAAAACTGCATGAGTTGCATGAATCAATAAAAGGGGATGTGCTGACAATAATTTTCATGTTAATTATTAATTAATCGATAACAAGAAATTAAGTGTTTATACCGATCTGCAATCTAAAATCATTTCACACTCAAAGATTATCTCAAAAATCAAATGATTGTCAGCTGTCTGCTTATACGTTTCTCTTGAGTCATTATATACACCGTTCGATTACTGAAAAGAGTTCGGAACACCATAATTATAAATACTGTAAGAAATTTACTTGTGTCAACAAGAAAATCAAAGTTTAGATACTCTTTTTTCACTACACAAATTTTTCAAAAAACACTTTAAAGTTAATAAAAAACCAAAATGAAAAAAAAAATTTTTTTTGTTTTAATTGTAATAGTAAAATAAGTTCTTTAAACCTCATCTTTATTAGAACGAACAGTAATTGCAATTTATTTTGATGATTCAACTTCCCATTCTCATACATATCCACACACATGTTTTCGAGTCTTCACATGGTTTTCTGAAGGTTGAAATTTTTGACGATGAATTCGAATCGCTTCATAAAAATTCATATCGATTTTTGCGTTATTGCTTTGGGTTAAACTTAAGTTTGAAGAGAGATGTAACTTCATTAGCTTCAATTCATTGTTTTTATTCAATGACATTTTTTTCATATTTTCAATATAATTTCTGTGGTGGAAAGGGCAAACGAGATAAGTCCATTTTTTTCGAAATCGAGTTTATGACATAAATTACCTATATGTTATGTCTACTTTAAGGTACAAGGGTCAGAACAGACGATTACAGCACGTATCGTTAAATATAACATCGTGCCTAACCAGATAAGTCCATTTCGCTGTAAACGATTCCCGGCCAAATGAGATAAGTCCACCTTTGCGAGCTCCAAAATGCGATAGAGAGTCTACTTTGATTTGAAAATGGAAGAAAATGATATTCGAACATACAAATGGCTCTTCGAATGTTGTGAATTTCACTATACGGTTGGTACATTTGATACACGAGGGGCCATTTTCGCGATTTTCAGTTTGGCCTTTTTTCGTTGCAAGATTTGAGATTTAACACCAGTATAACGTTAAATGAGCTATTTTATCAATGTAAAATCATTAAATGAGGTTATGATCACAAACTAAGCGAAATTATCGATATTGAAAAAAGTGTGATCGCCAAAAGTGGACTTATCTGCTAAGCGGGGAAAGGGCTAACGAGATAAGTCCATATTTTTTGCTCCGTATCATCACAATGATGCGCCTTTCAATTTCACAAGTACATGGTTCAAAAGATTCCTCATAATAGGTAAAAATATCATAGGTACAGATCTTTAGTCGTCCGCGTCTAGCTAGGCACTCGTGCGCAACTTAAAACGTGTTTTTCTCGAAAACTCCAAAAATGGACTTATCTCGTTTGCCCTTTCCACCACAGATTTGTACAATTTTTTTCTTCTATGAGCATATTTTTTAAAATGTATTTATACTTCAGCTATGGCATGCGCGCATCATGTCGTCTCGTCTGCTAATGCAATTTCTACCACCTTGACTTCACCTGCTAGTATTAATGCTGTTCGATATTTGCAAGCACTCGAAATTGCTCGACTGCTACTTTTGCTCACGTTGAGTCGTCATTATTCTGATTTTATTGTTACACTTGATCCTTAAATTATTCTTCAGTTCAACAAAATGGAGTCTACCGATACAATAAACTATGCTACCGAGTAATTATTATTTTGTAAATTAGAATAACAAAATAACTAAGAATTTATTTTATGTTATTTTATCGATATTTACAGAGTAAAAGAAGAACTTAATGATATGAGTTATTACGAAAATGTTGGTGGCCAAAAGAAAAACCAAACCCTCAGATGTCTGCAAGAAAATAACGTAAGTTGATCGCTAAATATTTATTAAATTGGCATTCTTTGAAGTAAATTTTCATAAGACTTCAATTTTATAACAGATTCACACGCTTAAACAACTCGGAGAAAATCATGAATTCGAACCTAACCAAAAAATTAAAATAGAATTTGAGTGCAAAGATGTGAAACCCAATGTTAATTTATTAGTACTTGATAAAGTGAGCGAAGGTATCCATGGATTTCAACCGAAGCAAGAAATTGAAATAGAGTTTGAGTGCAAAGATATGAAACCCAAAATGGATTTATTAGTAACTGATAAAATGAACGATTGGTCTAATCAATATAAAGATGTGAAAACTAGCTATGATCGTATTTCTTCTTCGATTAAAATAGCAAATGAGGGGATAGTTAAAAAAGAGTTTCTGGACAACACTGGAAAAACCTTCGATATAAATACTAGCTGCACATTCAACGGGCAGAATAAGAAAATTTATCCTTCAATGACGAAAAGTAAGCGATCTAATCAATGTGAAATGTGTTTAAAAAAATTTTCTTCAAAACAAAACCTGAACCTTCATATTGATTCGGTGCACAATCATATTACTTACCGATGTAACATTTGTGAAAAGTCATTTAAAGGTAAAGCTTATCTTAAGTCGCATATTGATTTATTGCATAATGCTATAGGATCGCTCAAATGCAATATATGCGAAAAGACATTTGCATATAAGCATAATCTAGAAATCCACATCAACTCGGTGCACAATCGAACTACTTATCCATGTGACATTTGTGGAAAGTCATTTTCGCAAAAAAATGCTCGCATGCGCCATATTCAATCAATGCATAATGGTTTAAAACCTCATAGCTGCGATATATGCGGAAAGTCATTTTCATTCAAGGGTGCTCTGAAAATCCATATTAATATGGTGCATAAACGTATCACTTACCCGTGTGACATTTGTGAAAAGTCATTTAAAAGCAAAGCTTATCTGAAGATGCACATTGATTCATTGCATAATGGTCGAAAACCTCACAGCTGCGATATATGCGAAAAGTTGTTTGCACTAAAGAGCAGTCTAAAATCTCATATTAATTCGGTGCATAATCGTATCAATCACCCATGTCACACGTGTGGTAAGACATTTTCTCAAAAGAGTAGTCTGCTAATCCACATTGATTCGGCGTATAATTCTATTTCTTATACGTGTGACATTTGTGGAAAGTCATTTAACAGCAAAGATTATCTCAAGACGCATATCGACTCATTGCATAATGGTCGAAAATCTCACAACTGTGATACATGCGGGAAGTCATTTGCACAAAAATATTCTCTGAAAATCCATATTGATTCAGTACATTCTGGGCGAAAATATTACTGTGATATATGCGGAAAGTCATTTACAAAAAAATGGAATCTGAAAACCCATATTTATTCGGTACATAAAGGTATCTCTTGTCCATGTGACAATTGTGGAATGACGTATAAAAATAAAACTTATTTCAAGTTGCATATTGATTCAATGCATAATGGTAGAAAGCCTGCACTCAATTGTACTCGCTAAAACCCCATATTGATTCGATGCAAAATAGTTTTACTTAACCGTATAAAAATATATTTTCATATGAGGATAATCTCAAAACCATATCAACCATACAAATTTGATGTGTAAAAAGACATGTATACAAAAGGGTATTTTCATAGCCCATATTGATGTAGTGCCCAGTCGTATTACTTACTTGTACGACATTTGTGGAATATGTCATTTGCCGCAAAATAAATCGATTCTAAAAGTCCATGTCAATTCGAAACATAAAGGAATTGATCCATATTCAAGATAGCATTCAAATGTAAATGATCAAAAAAACATATTCAAGTTTATTGTATTTAATTTATGTGGTATTATTAGAAAATATTACATATTTTCAACCATTATAACCGCTGCAAATACACTGATAAGTAGCTTCCTTATTAAAAATAATACCTGATTTGCATTTTTTTCCATACAACTCATTATCACATAAATACAATCATTACACAAATATTCCAAAAAATAACTTTCACTCTACAAAAGCATAGCAATTGAAGCAAACCTCTTTTTCATTTTCATAATATAACTTTTAAAATAATTTTTGGAATACTTACGTATCTATTATTTCTTAAACTTTTTTACTCATCTTTCAAAATCACTGCTCTAATATTCAAAGAAAAAACATTTTAACCCGGTAAAAGTAATAAACAAGAAAATGAAAAAAATTCAAAAGAAACATGAAAAGCCTAAAAAATTTGTATATCAAATTTATCAAGAAACCCCTTTTTTGCTTTATTCTTAAGAATGATATAGATATTTAAAAAATTTTCCTACTTTCCTATATAAAATTTGAGTAAAAATTCATATGTATAAGATACTTTAAATCGTAATAACTTTTTTTTTAAATTTGTCAGTATTATTTTCTACAAAGATAGATTGAAACTCATAGAAAAGACATTGTTTACTTTAGTCAGACTCGATTAGATTGAACACTAAATAATAATACGAAATGAAAAAAAAAATGAAAATCTCAGAGATCTTGGAATCTTTTCTAGAAATATATCAAAGTTGTGTTTAAATCTTTTCTCGAGTCTTTCAAATAAAAATATTAAAATAGAGCGACATCAATTACTTCATATTGTAAGAACACGACAACTGTTCAAGTGTGTAATGTGATTCATGTACGAATTTAAAATTTAGAATATAACGTTACGTATTTAAGAAGACATTTGATGTAAAACATTGTACCTCATGATAAATTAATTTATATGTAATAACTAGTAATGAAATTGGAAAAATATATATTTCCTATATTTTCTTGCATCAATAAAAAATAATTTTCCTGAAATTTTTCATTACCTGCATTGTTTTTTAACCACAAGTCACGACATATAAATATTTTAATGCATCTTTTTTACTTGACTGTTACACAGTGTTTGGAGAATAAAATAATTATTCCTGAACCATATTAAAAATTATTTTTTATAGTTACATAGCTTTTCGCGTTCGCCAATGATACGGATCTACACGTGCCACTACGTATATTCCGGGTCATTGAATCAAATAGAAGCGTATCATAGCCGCACTGATAAGTTTAAGCGCGACATGGGATCACGTGTTAATTATAGGTATTCATTGAATATTTATAAAAAAAAACGTTCCAATTAATCGATACGCTAAACGTCGTTGAAAATAATTTTTGAAAACCATTAAATTTGCCACCTCATTCCACACGTATTAATTTAGAATGTACCAATTTTTTTAATATCGATGAAATAAGTAATACATAATAGAAATTAGTAATATAGAATAGACAGGGCTAATGAGCTTATCTTCTTTTTTTCCGTTACATCGATTTTTCCGATATTAGGCATCAATAATTGAAAAATTTCAACTATCCGAACGTTTTTATATATAAAGCGATCGATTCACGAGTCAGTTTAGTGTCGTTCGCGACGACAAAAAAAAAGGTACGAGTCGGCAAACTCGTATACAGTCGAATGGATTCGATCCATAATTTTTAAGATCTAGTATTGTTAAATTAAAAAAAAAATGAAGTGTACAAGTGCAGTTTTAATCGTGGCCGCCTGCTGCCTCTTCGGCCCGGGCCAGGCCAAGAGACAGTCCATCACCCAGCGCATGACCAGCGACGGGACTCTGTTCGATCCCAACGGCGTTTACAAGCTGGCGCGAGAGGTCCGCGAGGACCTCAACGGCAAAGTCGACGCGTCGAGCTCGGCCAAGAAGTGCTCGCTGCCCAGCCGCGCCAGTCTCGACTACACCATGACCAAGTTCCACATCACCACGCCGATCTTCTTCTCGCTCTTCGCCCAGAACTCGGACGTGCAGACGAACTACGACAAGTTCATCATCAAGCTCAATCAGCTGGATCACTTCTTCGCGCAGTTCCTGAACATACGCAAGGGCGGCAACGACACCTTCTATCAGGTCATGAAGACGAGCTTCGTCCGTGGGGTGTTCGACGCGGAGCACGGGGTCGAGGCCATCCTCAAGAGTCTGCACGAGAACGCCATGGACTACAACGGACTGCCGGTCTTCCTCACCGATCGCATAACCGATGCTCTGGTGCTGGAGGAGAGTCAGAAGATCATGTGCAACTTGGCCATATCGCCGCAGGCCCTGGTCTTCGATTTCTACAAGTCGGTGTCCCTCGCCGAGGTCAAAGCTCACGTGATCATGATGGGCGCTTACGACTTCCTTCGACAGGTTGGAAGTAAGTTTTTTTTTCATTTATTTTCATTCTTATAATTTTAATTTGGATAATATATGATAATTAATATTAATTAAAGAACCCGAGGCCGAGGATCAAGTCGATGAGAAACTGAGCGATCTCAAGGAGAGAATGGCCAAGCTGTACGACTTCATCAAGCCGAAACTGCGCGAGGCCT
Organism: Trichogramma evanescens; assembly: GCA_902732785.1. Lineage (NCBI taxonomy): Eukaryota > Metazoa > Arthropoda > Insecta > Hymenoptera > Trichogrammatidae > Trichogramma > Trichogramma evanescens. The sequence continues at coordinate 28,464 of CACVKI010145241.1, read as the reverse complement.
CGAACGATCTCTGGAAGTGCGATCCCCACGTACACGTCAAGGGCAAAACGTACGAGGAGTTCGGCCCGGTGATCCAGGACTACCTGATGATCGAGAGCGCGCCCCATCCGTTCGAGAGCGTGAAGAGTAGGGCGGACGGCCACTGCTCGCAGACCTGCGACGACATCAAGCTCGCCGAGCAGAAGGGCTGCTCGGCCTGGAACGACGACGGCTGCGCCGAGTTCTCGCCCAACAAGTGCCAGGGCAAGATTCGCAACTGCAAGAAGTTCGAGTCGATTCTGAGCGTATGCCCGTCCAGCGTGAGTTAATTCATATTTCAATTTTATCCCTTCGTGAAATGATACGGTTAAAAATCGTGATATTCGTTTTGAAATCTGCAGGCCGACAGCAATCGCAGATACGAGTACGTCGAGTTTCCCAACGGCGAGGCCTACGGCACGACTCAGTGGGAAGGCCCGCGGGACTGCGCCTCGAAGAAAGTGTCGGGCTACACTTTCCTGAAACTCTTCTGGAAGTGCGACTACTGCCAGTGCACCTGCGAGGAGAGCCGCACCGACATCGATCGATTCGTCAATCTGCGAGAAGTCACCTCCGACGTCGACAATAACAAGTAATGCATCGATTTTTTGTCTTTGGTATATCATTCAACATCGTGTTTTCTCTCTCTCTCAGGGTCGTGACCGGTATGCGTCTGCGAAGATCCAACCACATCCTGCATATCCAGATCCAACAGGGTACTCTGCTGCCCCACGGCGCCGTCAACAAGTCCAGCATACGCTGGCGATCGCTGAAGAATTACACGGTGCAGCACGCCGGAGTCGTCGAGAACGTGGACTATCACAGCCTCGACTGGGACAGACGAGGATTCGCCCTGGACGACGTCGTGCTGCCCACCAACAGCGTCGTGACCGGCCTGAAATTCATGCAGTCCAACAACGGCATCTTCCTGCGACTGGCCGTGCGATCGACTCCGTTCGACTTCGCCACCGGCAAGCTGATGAGGGAGAACGAGACGTGGGTGTTCGCCGATCCGAAAAATACGAAGTAAGTGGATAATTAATACAGTGGAAATCGAATGATTCGTATAATCCGAAGTGAATTCTATTTGAAATAATGTTAAGAACGTGCATGGAATCGAATTTTTTTCATAAATTATGAATTATGAGATACTTCAATTCACATTCAACATGTTTTTAAAGTCTAAAGATCAAAAAAACGAATTAATTTTTGACAAATTAGAGTCCTAGAAATACGTGGTCAAAAAGTCTTTTCCAACACGCCAGTAAAGCTCGTTTTTATAATGAGCAAAACATCAAATAGTCCCTAAATTATCGCTAGATGGCGTATGGCCCGTTTTTCGTAAATCACAAGAGAAAAAGCAAAGTTATAGGAATAAATATGGGGAGGAATAAACAAGGGCATAAACGCTATACTGGTTAATTGAACCCGTCTTGAAATTTCGAATTATATGTTTTCTACTGCAGACATTTCTATCGCTGATAACATTTAACCCTCGACTCTACACGAACGATTTTTGTTTTCTCCGTAGCAACGCGTTGACTCTGATAAACGCCTTGCCACCGACGGCCACCATGAAGCATCAACCCGACTCGGTGCCCGGACAGTACGTCGAGCTGGTGACGTCCAACTTCAAGCGCGACTTGGGCCAGACGGTGCTGCCGTTCATCGACGTCCAGCCGGTGCGCTCGAAGATACCGATGCCGCTCGCGGGCGCCGGATTGTTCCACAAGGGAGCTCAGGACGACGCCCGTCACGTGTCGGGCGGTTTCTTGGCACTGAAGATGTTCACTTACGATCTGACGGCTCACATGGAGAGCTGAGATATGTAAATCGTACGTGAACGCTTTTAGGCTCGTCAATTTTACGAAAAAACATTGTAGAAAAAAATGTAGAAGAGGCATATCTTTGTTGTATGTCTATCTATCTACACGATTTTTTATTGTTTTTTGTAGTATTACAATTTAGTAAATTTTTAAAATAATTACTCGTAGGAAATTAAAATACAAATTTGTTGAACTAATGTTTTAAGAATAAAATGTTGTTAAAAAGAACTTTGAGATTTCATAAAATTCTTTATTATTCGTGAATTCGACCTAAGGATATTGAATCTACGACGAGTATCGGTTCAAAAGACTATTGACTTTGTCCATTTTCATATCTTCGTCGATGATGAGAGCCTCGAAATTCTTGCCATCCTTCACCGGCTCCCACTCGACCGGCACCAAATCTGTCTTTGTCGGATTCGGCTCGCTACGATGCAATGAATACAAATTATATAGATGCATACAAAATTTATAAAAGAAAAAAAGTGTGGAATTCTATTTACCCCGTGGTCGCGAAGTTGACCCACATATCGATTATTCGCTCCATCATCTTGAAATCGGTCGTGCCGTCCTTGATCAGCGGAGCTCCCGTGAACTTTTCGATCATGTTCATTCGGAATTGCTGCGAGAGCTCGTCCCCGTGAGCGGCTCCTGCCATATATACAATCGAAGCATAAACACTCAAAACATCATAATATATTTCGTATCAATAATCAATCGACCTTACCCTTGGCCGAGCTCTTCAATTCCATCTTCGACAGCGAGAAGCCCTTGTCGTAATCGTACCGATAGAAGTAAGTGGGCAGCTTGCCATTGGTCACCTGCCAATTGACGACCCTGTGAATGCCCTCGGTGATGTAGGCGTCGCCCAGCAGATCGATCAGTTTGTCCTGATTCTCGGCCGTGATCTTATCGTTGCCGAAATAGAAGCTCTTCAATTTTTCTCCGGACATGTCGGCCAAGCCGTACATGTGCTTCGGTACCATCACGACGTACGGGTGCATCTGGCTCTCGATGTCTTTGTTGAAGTCCTCGTAATTGCCGACTTGAAAGAAAGTATAAAATGTTAAAAATCGAGAACTTCCATTAGATTATGAATATCATTACGTCTGTAAAAGCTGATTCCCTCGCGATTCGTGTGGCCGATCATGAGGGGAACGTGAGCGCCTGCCGTCGATCTTTTTATTATGCAGTCGGGGAAGAACGGATTGTCCGACTCGGCGTCGATGTTCGGACTGAAGGGGAAGGCCACCATCTGTGCCATTTGCTGTATGGATGTTTAAAAATTGAAAATCAATCGAAAGTCAACCATAAATAAGATTAAATAAAAAAATCATTACCGCATAAGGCACTAATTGCCTCTGAACGTCGATGATCTTTTTATAATCCACCGTACGCAAAAAGTCCATGATCTGCGCGTGATCCTTGGTAGGATTTCCCAACTTTTCGCAGATCTCGTAGACGATCTCCGCTGCCCTTGGATGAGGCAACGCCCAAGGATTGATCGCCACTCCGCTCTGAGCTATGGCCTTGTGCAGCAGACCCTTGGACATTGGCGAGATGGCGAGGTAGTGGGCCACTGCGCCACCGGAGCTCTGGCCGAACACCGTGACGCTGCCCGGGTCACCGCCGAAGGCCGCGATGTTCTCCTGGATCCACTTGAGAGCCAGCACCAGGTCCTTCATGCCCTGATTGCCCGGCGCGTACTTGTCCTTGAGATTGAGAAAGCCGAAGGCGCCCTGGCGATAGTTGACCGTGACGAGGACTACGTCCTTGCGCATGAAGTAGTCGGGGCCGTAGAACGAGTCGTCGCCGCTGCCGAATATGAAGCCGCCAAAGTAGATGGCCATCATGACGGGACGTTTGAGGCTCGGGTCGGCTTTCTTCGTGAAGACGTTGAGATAGAGGCAGTCCTCCTCGCCCACGACCTGCTGCTTCATCATGCAGAATTGCGGGCATTGGGGCGCGTACGACTTGGCGTCGAGTACACCCTGCCACGGCTCGGCCGACACGGGATCCTTGAATCTGAGCTCGCCGACGGGCGGCTTGCCGTAAGGTATGCCCTTGAAGGCGCAGTAGTCGCTGCCGTCGGCGATGCTCTTCTGCGAGACGCCCTCCAGTTTACCACCGGCCACGTTTATCTGGGTCGTGTCGCACGAGCTCACCCATCGACTTTGTTCCAGCAGCAGCAGCAGCAGAACCACCGCCAAGGGTAAACAATTATAAAAACTACTCCCCGATCGCTTCATTGCTATTGCGATGTGCACGGTCGAAGCTGTGCCTCGAAACTGAAACCCAGCTATAAGCTCGGCGTGGAAGATGACTTACGCGAAAAAAAAAATGTTCATGCGACTCGCGTGCGACCCGTACATTAAACACGCGGACTATGCTAGGCTTTTTAATTTATTATTACGTGTATGATGCAGCGAACGCGCGACTCTCAACTAATCCCGAAATTGTGCAAAATCACGGCACTCGCGAATTAACTACCGCGTATCTACTGTACGAGTGCAGCAGCTCATGTGAGGTCATTGTCAAGTGCGCGCGGTAATTACTTAACAAGTAGTCGCCGTAGTTTTCGAATTCCCTACTTTATAAAATGCGGTATAGAGATTGTAATAGATATTTTTAAATCAATTTTGAAGTTAAACGCAGGCAGTTTGTTCGAAAAAAGGGTAATATCGTTTAATTTAATTTTTCTTTTGTTATTAGCCAAGTCATGCTTTGGCAAAAAAAAGGAACGAACTCCAGCTTGAACGCGTTCGGTTGCAATTTTATGCAATCCTTACAAAAACACGTATGTAATATGTCGGCGATGTGTTTATGCGTCCACAAGGTACGTATACACAATTGCTAGTAATCATTTTGAGTAATATTGGGCTCTGCGCGTAAGCGGTATATATAAGAGCTTCTTGGAAAAAATGTGATACAAATTTTTTTGTATATACGATACAAATAAATAGATAATAATAAGAGATATCCTCTGACGTTTGACATTTGTCTGTGCAAATCGAGAGTCGAGTTCATCTCGATTTTTTTGTGCGCCGGAAAAAAACGTAAACGTAACGTTACTACTGGACACGTAACGTAGTAAATAAAATATAAACTATGTAAGGTAATATTATGTGAGTACAATTACTGCATACCACGCATAACTTTTCACAAATGATATGTCTCACATATTTTTATAATCATTTCGATGCGAAACACGATGACTCCGACATAAAAGTTTTAAAATGAAACTACCGCTTCGTTTTAAACTAATTTATTATCTCGAATCGTATCACACTCGTATATATATATTAACTCAAATCTACTTTGTGCACGTTCGCCATGTGAGCCTTCAGGTACTCCTTCCTGCCGAAGGGCCTGTCGCAGAGCTCGCAGCTGTGCGGCTTCAGCTTCAGGTGCACCGTGTGCAGGTGTCGCTTCACGTGGGTGAACTTGCTGAACAGCTTGCCGCACTCGGCGCACTCGAGCCGCCTCGACTCGTGCGCCCTCGCGACGTGCTGCTTCAGCGTCACCTTCAGTCCGAACGCCTCGGGGCAGCGATCGCACAGGAACCTCTTCAGGCCCTCGTGCAGCACCGCCCGATGCTGCCGAAGATTGTCCTCGCGCGCGAAGCTCCGTCCACAATCACCGCAACGGAACTGTCTACGGCCCAGATGCACCGTGGACAGGTGCTGGAGCAGCTGGCTGCGCTTGCCGTAGCGCTTCGGGCAGATCTGGCACTGGTGGCGGGCCTCGTGGCGCGCGACTTGGTGCTGCCTCAGGCCGGACTTGTCGGCGTACGCCGAGGGGCAACGGTCGCAGACGTAGCGGCGCCTCAGTCGAGGATGGGCCGCGTCGTCGAGCAGATGCCGCTGAAACGACGCGTACTCGTCGTAGCGAGTCTCGCACATGCAGCAGTAGTAGGTGGTCGGTACGTCTTTTTGTTTTGTCTCACTTTTGTAATTAACAGAATCCATATTTTTAATTTAATTTAATTTTTTTTCTCGCGATCACCACTGTCCACTCGATGCACGACTGCTGTTACAAACAGTTTTAAAGTCGAGTCTAGAGCCGTGTAGTCATTTTTGATAACGATTTCCCAACTGCTTATGATAATTCAATTTAATCTCCCAATTTCTTCAATTCACGTATAAAATAAAAAAATACACACACACAAAGTAATAACAGTTCCACATTTTTTATTGACTCGCTTTTTTCTTTTTTTTTTAAGTTGTATTCGTGTATACTTTATTTACAATACAAAATAGTATAAAAATTAATAATCTAATTATTTATTACATATAACAATATGACATAATATATTATTATACATTAATGGCTTTTATCTTATTTTGTTCGAATCGAATATTATCGTCGATTATGAAAATTATTTATACACTAACTAGAGATAAAGTATTTACATCAACAACTTATGCTGCTCGTTTATATACATCGCACGATTTTTTTCCACTTAAACAGCCTGCCTCGTGTCCCGCCCGCCCAGCACGTGTATATTCATTCGATGCGTCTCCATGTTGTCCTTGCGCGCGAACTGCCTCGGGCACTGGGGACACTTGTGGTACTTCATGCCCAGATGCACCGACTCCACGTGACGCCTCAGATGATTCCTCAGGCCGAACTTCTTGCCGCACTCGTCGCAGCCGAACTTGGGCGCCAGGTGGACGCTGGCGAAGTGAAAGGTGAGGGTGCTGCGCCAGCCGAAGCTCTGCTCGCACTGGCCGCACCTGTACTTCTTCACGCCGAGATGCACGAGACTCACGTGCTGCCGGAGATTGTCCTTGCGCGTGAACGCCTTGGTGCACTGGTCGCAGGTGAAGGGCTTCGAGCGCCGATGCACCCGGTCCTTGTGCTGGCGCAGATAGGCGCCCTTGCCGAATTTCTGCGGGCACTCGTCGCAGGCGAATTTGGGCTCGTGCGAGTTGGAGCGATGCTGGCGCAGACCGGCGTTGGTGGCGTAGGCGGCGCCGCACTTGTCGCAGATGAACGGCCGATCGATCTCCGGGTGCTCCTTGAACACATGCTCCTGCAGATCGAGCTTCTCCGAGAACAGGGTCATGCAGATCTTACAGTAGAGTTGTTCGCCGCCGTCCATCGACGGTGGAAAATTTTCCTGTTCCTCCTTTCTGCCGGGGACGCACATTTTCTGTGCGAAACAAAGTCAGATTATTTTCGTAAATGAGTAAATTAATTATATTCGAAATTGTCCACACCCGCACCTTCGATCGAGTAATCATCGCCCCAAAAATTTGCACTTGATCTTTTAAATATTTTAATCCCTTATCTCTCGGCTGTGCTCGTAAACGCGCGATATTACTACGAGTACGGTCGCTCGACGTCTATATTATTATTCTCGATCGCTGATTAATTAGAGCTTCGCGAGGCAGCGTTTGACCCCGTCCACATGCTATTATACAAACACGTACGAGAATTTGTTTACATTCGTGAAAGCAATTCAATTTCAATGCTTTCAATTAAGGATAAAAATTATTGAATGATGTTTCCTCCCCTGTGTCTTATCTCAGCGTGTAAAAACGTGCTTTTTATTTTTTTATTTTTTAATCATAAAAAAATGTACCAAAAGTAAGCTTGAAAGATTCTGTTTAGTCGAGTTACGTTTGACTCAAGTCAAAGTGGGACCTAGCGATATCTATGATGGAAAATGCCACTAAAAACTTGAATGAAAATTATTACTAAAATCAAAACAGATCGGTATTCGAAGCACGAGCAGCGATTTGCAATTCCGGCTTCGTAATGAGCCTCGAGTGTTTGCGCGCGAAACAAAAAAAAAAAAAAAAACAATGTACATCGGAGTGGAGGCCGCCTCCCGCGGAGTGTTTCTTAATCTCCACTCGAAGCTGATAATAACTCAAACTCGAGATGAAATTTCTATACGCACAGTATATGATTGACGATAACTGCTATATTTTTAGAATAAATCGGCAGTCGATTGGTATTATGAATCTTCGAGAAGCCTGGGAGTAAAAAATGAAAAAATTTCAAACAAACATGCACCTAACTTGAAAAAAAAATCACCTTCATATTTGAACGGTATATTTTACGCACCTGATCTCTTCATCCTCGAATAAGTTTCGCTTTTTCTTGCCGCCATTTTTTGAAAGCTTTTTTTGACGACTTTCTTTTGTTTATAGGTATAGGATCATTTTGGGTTAAGTTACCCATGATTTGTATTTTTTGTGCGAGAGCGAAGAGTAGGTTTAAAGGAACCTATATTCTGAAAAGAGATAAAAGTTTCAATATAGTTATTTCATTTTTTCTAACTACTAAAATTTTTCAAGCAGTATTTTTCTATCGTCGCATCGAGTCACTCGCGAATCATTTATACTCTATCCAAAGGAACTATCCAAGCAGAGGTTAAAAGAGGTTAAGAAGTTCCTAGTTCAACTTCAGTGTGCAGAAAATTCCCAGATCGGTAATACCATGAGTCTCCGAAGCGTCACCTACGTCCTGGCCTCGTCGATGGCCCTCGACATAGCCCCACCCCAACTGCCCAGACAGCAGTCCCGGGTCGAACCAGCCCCGAGCATCGGCAAAAGAGGCTTCGTCGTGGCTCGTCTCGACTCGCGCACTCTGCTCTTTTACTGCGACTCGTGCCCCCATCGGTCCATCGACCACGCGGATTTTCAGCTTCACGTGCGCAGCCACCACGCGGACACGTGGCCCGGCGGCTGCTTCGTCTGTCCCCGCTGCGGCCTGACCTACGAGAGCCAAAGCGGCCTCGACGTGCACCACAGCTACATGCACGACGAGGCCAGGCTCAAGTGTCGCAGCTGCTACAGCGCGTTCGGCTGCGAGGCGCATCTCAGGAGTCACGAGTCGAGCGTGCATCGAACGAGCAGGAGGAGGAGAGAGCCACAACGGGCGGACAATGCGGGACGATTTTTCTATCCGAGAATTCAACAGCGAGCAAGTTATAACCAGCAAGAGAGGAAGTATAGATGCAGCACTTGCTCGAGGATATTCAAAGGCATGAGGAATTTGTTGGCTCACAGAAGACAGGCGCATCCCAAATTGTCGCGTAATTGAGAGAGAAAGAAATTTTTGCTTCGATCGTTCGAAGGGATGGAAACGAAGCGACAATTTTTTTTTTTAAATAACGAAAGAAAAGCAAGTTTTATTAGCTTTTAATCGTACTTTATTTATTTTAACATACATATAAACATATAATATTAGCTCGCATTGCAATTCTCGCTCTCACCTTGACGATATTTTTCTAAGAAGAATATACACCCAAGTGTTTGTTATAATCTTCGTTATCAGTTTGAAAATTTTTTAATTTTCTACACCGGCTTCGAGAGAGGGAGACACTCTTTCTGCGATGTCGCGCGCGATAAGATAGTATAATGTAAAGGCACGTTTTTCGTGCAAAAATGTATAACATTAGAATTAAAAAGTATTTGCGTCCGAGTGAAGTAATTATAAGTTTAATTGTCCTATTATTGTTTTGTACCACACGCGACGATTAGAATAAAGAATAATTTATAAAGTACACACGACTCTCCGCAGCATCTCTTTATTTAAAAAAGAAAACGTTTACCAAGTCACGAACGTAAGAATCTTATCAAGCAAAATCTTGAGCCTTGTTTACTATTTCAGCACTTTTGTGATGAGCGATGCACACGACGGATCGGTTATCTGCACACAACGCATGCACGTAATAATTGTAACACGACCGAAAAAAAAGTCTATGATATCGCGCTCATAGTTAATAATAATATAATATTGATAGCCTAAGACTTGTATTCGCGATGAATTACGCACAAGTAAACTGCTTCGTTTGTTTTTAAATAGATAAATAATTGAATCGAAAACAATTCAGCATCTTAAAGTCGAACGTATAGCTGTTAAATGTCACGCGATACGATAAAAAAGTCGAATCTCCGTCAAGAATGTAAATCATCGGTTCCAAAAAAAATCGCCAAATCTCTCGGCTCTAGGGTATACTTTTATCAAGGACGTAATTTGCCGCCGATTTAAAAATAGATCACCATTCGAGTGTCAGCTCGAGATTTCGAAAGGCGTACCATAATGCAGCACAGAATAGAAATTCAAAACCTCGCTCCACGGACTTTCTTTCCCAGTTTTTTTCCAGATAATTCCAAGCGCGCATATGCGTTCGAGATCGCGATTCGAACCAGCTCCGAAGCTGTGCAACTGCCGTTGACGCACTTCAACGGTATATAATTTCTTGTCTATGTACAATATAGGTCATACACGCACGCGAAGGCGAGAGACATCTTACGCAAAATAACTCGTTATGCGAGCTCCGAGAGTCCATTCATTACATAAATAGCGAATAATGGGTAATTGTGAATTGATACTTGTTGCGAGTTTGCGAGCGTGTTCAAATTCGACGCGACTTTCGCCTCACCGAATCGACCTTAAAATTATGTTTATTTGAAGGGGTCGACTTACCGAAATTTTTTATCAAAAATTTTCTTCTCGGTCGACGATATAACTCCGCTAGAAACTCTGTTGAGGTTCAACTCCGCTTCACTCAGACGTAGAAAATTCACTTGAATCACGTCACCACATGGAAAAGACGCGGCGGCACGTGCGACACGATTTAAGTTAGAGAATATTCTGATGCCGAGTTCGACTTTCGACCAACGCGCAGTTCCGCTTGAGTCGGCGCGTCGCGTGTAGTCCGACGAAGAATCTTGATTCTTGAATGCCGCCACCATCCGACACGCGTTGCGGTCGGTACTAGTCTATTACGTCTGTATGGGCTACACGGCGCTACGCAGCTCCTTACCTACACAATCTTGGCTTCGTAGCAGACGACGCGAAATGATAAACATGCCCTGTGTGACAGTCGACTTGCCACATTTGTTGCTTGCGGCTTACATCACTGATAGCGTATTTTATCATAGCATGTCAAGATGAACAACAATAACGTGAAGGTACTCGGTCAAAAGTTGCTGTCTTATTCGAGGCTGCGCTGGCGTGTCCACAATGCCAGCAGTTTCACAACGGCAGCCACGGATCGATCCACCCTCGAGCAGTGTCAACAAGCCAACAGTGTTAACCAAAAATCCGATCTCTGCAAGGATTTGCAGTACAAGATCAAGCTGTCCGGGCCGCTGAGCGTGGCCGGCTACATGAAGCACGTGCTCACCCATCCGGCCAAGGGCTACTACATCAACAAAGATGTACTGGGACCGGAGGGCGATTTCGTCACGTCGCCCGAGCTCAGCCAGTTGTTCGGAGAGATGATCGCAGTGTGGATAATAAGCGAGTGCAAGAAGATACACAACAAGAAGTTTCAGATCGTGGAGCTGGGGCCCGGTCGTGGCACGCTGGCCAGAGATATCTTGAGGGTCTTCGACAAGCTCAAAATGAGCGAAGAGGTGTCCCTGCATCTTGTGGAAGTTAGCCAAGCTCTGGCCAAAGTGCAGAGAGACATGCTGTGTGGGTCTGATTCGAGTTCGGAAGAGAGTGAAGAGAGTAAGGGCAAACACTACATGAAAGGCAAAACATCTAATGGAATAGACGTCTATTGGTACAAATCTGTGATCGATCTTCCTCAAGGATTTAGTATCTTCATAGCGCAAGAGTTCTTCGATGCCCTACCCATACACAAGTTTCAAAAAACAACAGATGGATGGTTTGAAGTGATGGTAGATGTAGATGCGAGCAATGAACAAGAGGATAAATTCAAATTTGTTTTAGCTAAGACAGAAGCATGTGATGCTATTTTAGATAAAAACGATGCCAGAGATCATGTAGAAATAAGCCTTGAAGCGATGAACGTAATTAGATACACTTCTACTGCTATTGCCCAGAATGGAGGATTCATGCTGATTATTGATTACGGACACAGTGGGGAAAAAACTGATACGTTTAGGGCTTTCCGACAACACAAGCAAGTAGATCCATTGGTGGAACCAGGGTTATCTGATTTGACTGCAGATGTGGATTTCGCACTCTTAAAAAGGATAGCCAGATATCACAACAATACCTTGTGCTTTGGACCTGTAACTCAAAAAGACTTTTTAACTGAACTAGGAATCAATATACGTTTAGCAAATTTATGTAAAGATGCTACACCTGCCCAAAGAAAGCAATTGGAACATGGTTATAATAAGATAGTTGGCGATGATGAGATGGGTACTTGTTTTAAAGTTGTTGCCATGTTTCCTAGTGTTCTCAAGGATCATTTTAAAAAATTCCCTGTCTATGGATTCAATACCTACAATGAAGATGATAAAAAGTGAATCACTAGTTAGACACTAATTTATTTGTTACAACTAATATGATAGTTGAATTTTTGTACTTATCTAGTCTAATTAAAGAACTAAGTTCATTTGTAAAAATGTTGATTTGTTTGTAAATTAACCCTACATTATAATCATAAACTTCGAATGACAAATAATACTGAAGTATGACTTCAAAATCAAAAACAAAGATAGATTTTTCATCACCTTCATTTATGTCCAACTCAAAATTAAACTTTACAGTACCTCATATAATTGTTCAGCACATTATCAAATTAAATATTAATAAATTTTAAATTATTCTAATTGACATTCAATAAATCTGGCATTTTTGAAAATTCCCGCCTCTCTCCTGGCGGTGGCGGCGTCTTCTCCAAGTTGGAGCATGTACAAATGAGGAAGATGCGTCAAAAATTCACGCCGCAGCGTGGGCTACCTAGTTTTGGTTAGCTCGCTGTGTGGTAGTCTACTTGTAGGGTACATTGTGTACACACGCACGGCGTTTAGTACAAAGTGTTAAAATTTTGGCACGCGCGGGCAACTCGTCTCGTCGATTTTCAAGTTGTATACGGTTCAATTACTACGTTATTAAAAAATGAGTATGCTTGGATTAATTGTGTCCGGTCGTCTGGTAAGTGAATTATCCATAAACGCTTTAACCTGTCTTTTTCCACCGGGTTTTTCACTCGTGCGTCAGTTGATTTGTCAAATTTATCCAAAGTTTCCAGAATATTCGACAATCGTCGGCAATCGAAAATACGCGATAATTCGTGAAAAAGTCTTGAAATTAAAATTTTTCAAAGAGCATTTCAGTTTGAAACTCGAGTTGAATCTATTTGGTTTTATTTTTATAATTATCTAATCGAAAATAATGAAAATTGCATTTATGTTTTCAGGTTCAGACTGACTTTCAACCCGTTAGTGATCATCAGTTTTTAATAACTGTACCTGATGCTGATGACATCAATCACATTGTTGTTTTTCTAACTGGATCAATTCCCCTTGCTGAAGGCATGGGCGGTGCTGGTAAGTAATCATGATTAATTAATTACTCAAATTACCTCATGTCACACAATTCTAATCAATAATATTTTTTTTCTCAGTATACTTCAGTTGGCCTGATCCCAGTGCACCACCAAACTGGCAATTCCTAGGATACATAACGAACCACAAACCATCAGCCATATTTAAAATTTCTAATTTGAAAAAAAATCATGAATTTGAGAATAATAATTTAGGCATCTTTGGAGGGAAGATATCTCACGTTGCACAAATAGGTGTGTCTGTTGAACCATTGAATATCATAGAACAGCAAGCCATGATGGCTTCAGCCACATTGAATGCAAACCACGCAAATACAGCGCTATATTCGGCACAAAAAATTGTACAGAACTTCTTGAATTATGTATCGAGCTTCTCAGTGACACAATCACAGATGACGCCAAACCCTACGGAGAATTTTGTGCCTCTATCATCCATACAACAGTGGTATCAAACGTTCGAAAGAAGACTGCAACAAAATCCAAATTTTTGGAGAGAAGGATAGAGAAATTTGTAATTAGAGTCCCAATTACTTACTGCTCTGCTTTCAAAAAGCAGAAAGGAACAGTGTGTGTACGTGTGTGAGTGTAATTTTCTACACAATCAATTCAGCGAACATCTTATACATTATGCGCGAGCATCTGTAAACAATATAAATATTTTTATAAAATTTTGTGTATAAGTTTTACCTAGTTGTAAAGATAAAAGAAAGTTTTTGTAGTGCAGACAAATTTTAAAATTTGAAAGAAACAAATAACATTGTATAGAAATACCGTGTGTAATTTTTGTCTACAATTTTTAAATTAATTTAAAAAAAAATACGTTATTTGATAATGAACTTCATCAAAATTGTAATATTATTTTATTATTTTTAACATACAAATAAAATTTGCCATCATCTCACATCTAAAAAAAGCTGGTTTCATTTTGTAATTTTCCAATGCTGTACAGTGACTCGTTATCTACCAATGCGCGAAAAACGGTGTTTCTACAGTGGCGTCTTGTGCGCGCGAAGCGAAAACACGATAAAAGTTGCGATTTTTAATCATTCCAAAGCCTAAATTTGCACAAACTGTCGATTTTTTAATATTAATTTTAAAATCCGTCGATTCGTTCGAATCTCGTCGACATTTCGAATGCTTCAGTTGAAATTGCAAATCGTGCGCGATTGTTAGCGCGCACATTCGCAACTGCCGCTCCGAAGTCCGAACTGTACACAGTGGCTTCATGATATTACACAGAGAGAGGCTACCCGCCATACATCACGTAGAGTCGCACACACACAGAGACAGGGGCCCTACCTGCTGCTGCTGCCACAAACGGAGCGTAGGAGTGTGTGTGTGCGTGTGCAGTCAGCATTCAGCAACGTTGTGCCTGTGTCTGTGTGTGTAAAAGCTAGCTTTACCAACGAGCTGCTGACTCCGTAACAGTTGCATGTCAACGTCTCTTGTTGACTGCGTCGGACGCGTAGTTAATAATTTAACAGCGAGAACATCAACGCTACTACGCCCGCAGCTGCCGTCGATTCGCACCCCGTTGTAATCGTTGAATCGCCGTTCAGGCAGTGAATCTTCATCTTCACTCGTATCGTTGTTGCATTATCGCGAGGAACGACGAGTTTTGGCTGCGACGGAGCAGCAGCGACGTAAGCCAGACGTCAGTGTCGCGAGCTGCCGAGGCAGAACTCGACGCTCCGATCTATATAACAGTTGACTTTGTGCGTGCAGCAGCAGCAACAATAATAGGCAGTGTCTGTGTTGGTGTGTACAACCGAGTATCAAGTCTCGCGAAGTCGTCGCGTTCTGTGAGCCACACACACACACACACACATCATTATGCACGCGAACAAAAGTACATCGTGCAGCAGCAGCAGCAGCTATCGCTGAGTGTTGTGTTGTTGTTGTGTGCGCGATCGCTTTTATTTCGTGCCAGTGGTGTGGCGGCGACGACGCGAGGAGCTGTGCTGTGTGGGCTGCACAAAACAACCGCAGATTCGATGCGTTGTTGTTAATATCTCGCTCGACACAGCAGCAGCGGCGGTGTTGTTGTTGTATACTCTACTATCTCGGTGCAGAGAGAGAGAGAGGGACTCCAGTTTGCGCAATACCCAAGAGAAGTTTGTGTGTGCGCGAGCCAACTCCATATTCCAAATTTCTGTATCGTGACTGTAAAGAACACATCAACAAAAGAGTGCTGCTGCTCGGAGTGTTACATATAAACGTAAGGCTGGGCGCAGTTGATATACGTATATAGTACTACAAGGAGTGCAGAGACAGACACACATATGTGCGCGCGTCGTCTCTACTTGTGTTACGATTATTATTAAGCAGTGGTGGGCTCACGCCGTTCGTTGTTATTTCGCTGTATCACACACAGGCACACACTACTATATATATATACTTAATACTATATATAGTATACGAACTGACAGTGACTGCACTACTCGTCAGTCGCAGTAGTAGTAGTAGTGGTGGTGTAGTATAGTAAAGCGAGCAAAGACCGTAAGTTCATACACGCACGTCGAATACATTACAATAACAAAAACATTGGAACATTGTGTGTCGCGCGCGAATAACGAACTATCCCCTTGTATATTTTATACATAATAAATCGCTGAGCGGTGTGTATAGTTGACATACGTGACTGCTCGACGCATTCGCGACTTTACCAAGAGTGCAACAGACAGTTCTCGGTGTCTGTGTGTGTCTCTGTGCATCTGTGTATCCGTGTGCGAGAGGGAGAGAGAGATAGAAATTGATCGACGAGTCTGTCTCTCTCGAGGTGTGCGCGCTAGTTTCTCTCTCTGTGTACTATACGTACGTGTGTCTTCTCTTGCGCTATATACCGACGAGCAGCTGTGCAAATTGCAGTGCGTGTGTGTGTTAGCATCATCATCATCATGCCATCGACATTAACGGCGTCGGCGATCATCGACATTCTGCTGCTATCTGCTGCAAGCTAAAAGGATACTACGTAATCATCGTCGCGAGTAAGCTGCATCAGCAGCGGCGGCGCCAGTCGCAGCAGCAGCAGCAGCAGCAACATCAACAGCAGCAGTAGCAGGGTAGGTGTGTTTTATAATCAGCCTCCTCCGTGTGTTCGTGTGTGTTATGCCTGCGTTTCGGAGCAGCAGCAGAGCTATATTGTAATAGACAGCAACGAGGCGCATATATATACACAAGTCCGAGGCTCGCTCGATGTTGCTCGTTTATTATTATGTGCATATCTCTCTTGCTGCGGTCAGACTTTGTTATAAAAGGACGCAGAGAGACAAGGAAGAGCGAGAAATAAAATAACGAAAAAAAAGAGAAACATGACGTAGGCAGAAAATTTTGCAGGCTACATTTTTACAATATAGGTAGCACTAAAATGCATCTCTGCCGAGATTGTTATATAGTACGTATAGGCACACGAGCCAGACAGCTGCACTAATACACACACACACACACATACCTATGCTATACTACTAGGTAGTAGTGCAGCAGCAGAGACAGTAAGACGAGATGCGAAGGCTGCCGCCGTAGTAGCCGCCGTCGTCTCTCTTGCTGCTAGTGTTGTTACTGCTGCATACCTATACGTCGTGCTGCAACATTCTGTATGCTTAAACACACACACACACATGTGTGTGTGTGTGGGGCATGCTCTGCACTCGACTTGGTTGATTCATTCCTCTGAGCGCTGCTAAAGTGGAAGAGCTCCGACTTGGCCAATGCTCGATGTATATAAACAAGCTCTCTTTCTCACACTCGCACATACAGACACGAGTAAACAGAGAGAAAAGGAATAACTAATGTGAAAAAGCGACAAAATCAATGAATCGGATCGTGCAGCCGCGAGCGAGTACTTACCTGCGCGTAATATACCTATATCGAAGGTGGCGGCGTCTACGTGCGTAAAAACGCGTACACTTACGGCGCTGCAGTATTTACGCACATACCTTTTTTTTTTTTTAAGCGGAGCGCACAAAAAAAACAGTCGCTATACATGTCTATATTGATTTTTGCCCGCCTCGATTCGCCTGTATATATACATACGTTACCTACATATTAACTTGTGTGTGTGAATCTTTGTGTGTTAAAAGTGTGACTTTCGACGTGCTGCTGCTCATGCTCCTCGTGCTAGTGCATACTCCACATTGTCTCGAACGCCTACATTTTTATATATAACATATATTAATAATAAGACAGGCTCTAAAGCTCGTTGACCACTATATTTCATATACTCTACCTATATGCACACATGTACACACACACACACACACACAAACACACATTTATGCATATCTCTCATTGATAAGCTGCTCCAAAGTGACTCTCGGCGGCTCTCTGCGTGCAGCAAACTGCACCGAGTATAGGAGAGAGAGATTATTTACGAGTGGACGTTGTGTGCATGTAGTTGCGGCTGCGGCGGCGGCGAGCGCACAAAAATCCATGTGTCTATAAATAACCTGCCGAAGTAAACAAAACATGTCTAACGAGCTTCTATAATTAGTCGTCTGTGTGTGTGTGTGTATGTGTGTGCAAGTCTGCTGCTGCTGCAATGTACAGTCTCGACCTCTTTTAATCGTGTGCGCCCCGTCGACGACGACGACGTCTCGAGTCCGCCTTTACAATTATCGTCGTTACTATACGTGCGGGCTCTCGAATATAAAACGAATGACGACGATTCGAGTCTTTTCTTTATCATCTCGTCCTTTTGTCTTGTACGCAAAAAATAAACCACTTGCCACGTGTGTGTGTGTGTGTGTGCGATTCGGAGCGAGGCGCGTGTCGCGATTCGGAAAATTTTCCGAGCTTTCCTTACGGCACCGCTGAAATCTCGATGAATCTAACGAATTTATATCATCTTCTTTTTCGTCATCTTAGTCACCTGAATTTCGATTCCGTGACTCGGAGTCTCGATGTCGCGCGAGGCTCGACTCGTTTTCGTATATTATTCGGGCCTTTCGCGTAGTCGCGACTTCCTTAAAGATTCACAAAAATAAAAGATTTTATGCGCGTCGCGAGTAAGCAAATCCATTCGTCGATTCCAACAATGTCTTCGAGGAATTTTTATTTTTTATTCTTCGGTGCACGGCGCGATACAGATTATCGCTGTCGCGCTCGCTGCTTCGAAGAAATCATATAATTATTTGACTCACGCGCGAATTGTGTTCTATTAATTTTTCGATATAATCGTTCGCGGTATACAGGCCAATATCATATCTACACACACACACACAAGTGCGCATTCGCGCGCATTTTCTCGTCGACGTTGACGTTCCAATGTCACCCAATTCTCTCGAAAGCTGTATGTAGTATAAGTAGCAGCCGTCCTTTAACTGCCGCGTCGAGCGAGTCTCGAACGTGTGCAGTCACACGTAGGCGCTTCGCATCTTTTGAGCTTCGCTGCGCGCGAAATGAAATTTTCATCATGCATCGCCGACGCCTCGGGTTAAAATTTTTGTTTTAAAAAAAAGTGAGCTCCGCAAGCGACTGCAACACAGACGGACAGACACATACCACACTGGTATGTATCGCTCGAAAGTGCAAACAACTTTCGAAATCACTCGGTAATAGTATTTTCTCTTTTCTCGCCGCGTATCGCAGCCGCCACCGTCGTCGCTGCAAGTGAAATGTCATTCCGATAAATGTACTCTAGTAATATAATTGTCACAAGTATACAATAATACGTATATAAAAAGATAAGTGCGACAATGAATCGCTCAACGAGCTTATCGGACAAACCGCGGTGGCGGCGGCGGCGAGCTGTCAATGTTTATGTGTACATAGCGCATCAATTTTTTTCTTTCTCATCAACAAGCTCCGAACGTCGAGTGTATTATTTGCGTATGTAAACAACGTCCCGCGCAACAAGCCGGTGTATTTTAAAATCCACTGCGACTACATTAATCCGCGCGAGACCTTTAAGATTGTGCGTGTAACACGCGTGAAAAAAAAAACGTATTTCACTCGATATATAGGAAATTTCAAGGTGCTCAGCTGCAGCTAAGCTCGAGGCAATAATCTTCGGGAAGAACAATTTTTTCTCTCTCTCTATTCGCCGCTATATATCCGCTATGTATGTAGTTATATATACCTATAGTAAACGGGTCGAGCGCCGCCGTCGTATACGCGCACACGTGACCCCGTACGTCGTTTCTCTCTCGCTCGCTCTTCGACCAGCACAGCTTATCTGTGTCTCCGCGCATTAATTGTATATATATACGACACACGACACCTGCACACACGTGACCTCCTTTTATTTTATATACTAATATACTATACGCTTCTATCGAGGGGGGAAAAATTTAAATCCTAAAAAACACGCGTAAATAAATACATACTGTCGCTCTCGCGGGAGCGCGTAAACAAGCACGCAGTACGTGTAGTGTGCAGCCTTGCGTCGTCGCGAAATATAATTCTCGAATTCGCATGTACACACACACATGACACACACACGATATATAAAAGGCAAATCGATCGGGCTCGGGACGCTGCTGCTCGACACGCTGTTTTGTAATTTTGTCCCGCGCCGCTATACTCGCTGATCGCTTTTCGTTTTGCTGTATGTGCGCGGCGCACAATGTGTAAGAAACTACTCTGTGAGTGTGTGTAGTGCAGTGTGTCCTTCTTTCAGCTGTCTATAACATATTGTGTGTGTGGCTGAGCTACATATATTATATACCTCTATATACTGGCATGTAATGCACAATGTGTATAGCAACGGCGCCTCGTTCATTACCGATTGTACATGTGTGTGTGCGTGTGTGTGCGCAGCTTTTCAAAGGAAATAATAATGTCGGACACCGATGAAAAACGTGAAACACTTTTTCGACTTGTTTTTCTTTTCTTGCTCCGCGGCTCGTGCGAGATAAATGCACGTGTGATGAACTTGCGAGATATTTTTACAAACTTATTTTCGTATGCACACGCTTGAACTTTTTAAAGAAAAAATTGTACGTTTAACATTGAGAATGAACAATCAAGTTTTATCCAGCCGCTTTCATATAGAAAAAAAATAACTTTTACGACTTGTTTTTTACTTACAGGTGTAATCCGATACAAATCTAAGGTATCCTAGATGCTTGGAGATTAAGGCTGTAACCCTGGTCTGCTCTTACAAAGGTGAGATCGGTATTACCTATCGGTTTTACACTTACATAAATTTATCGACTCTCCTGTCCGATAAACAGTTCGCTCCGATTCTCATTCATAACTGCTTCCTTTTTTGTACCAACACAGACAAAACAATGGAGAGCTCCGAAGAGCCCACGAGTCTGCAGTCGATCTGCCATCTGCGCGCCTCCGAGCTCTTTCCCAAATCCACGAGCTACGAGTGCGAGGACGCCACCCTGGCCGTTCCCTTCGCCCTGCTGAGCGGCGAGTACGTCGTGGCGCTGGGACACACCTCCGACGGAGTTCTGGCACTCTCGAATTACCGACTCTACGTGCAGGTGGGCGAGAGATCGCACAACGTGCCCCTAGGCCTCATCGAGCTGCTGGAAGTCAAGGAGATTTTTTACCTGCACATCAGCTGCAAAGACGCCAGATCGATCAGGTAAGGGGTAGTTTAGCTTCTACTTTTCATCAGACGGTCGGAAACGTAAATAACGAGCGATGCAATTATTTTCGTATTGCAGCTGTGCTTTCTCTACCAATGAGCATTGTCTGGAATGGTTCAAGAGATTGCACAAGATCACTCTTCCGAGAAAGAGCATCGAGGATATGTTCGCCTTCGCCTACTACGCCTGGTCGATGGAAGAGCGAAAGGAGTATCCGAAACTCGGCAAAGATAACGACACGTACCTCGCCACATTCAATTCAGAAGTGAGTCATCGAATGCGATACGTAGTCATTTTCTGTTTACTAATGTAATACGATTTGACAGGTGGAACGTCTGAAATTCAATCTGCACGGCACGTGGCGCATCAGCCAGATCAACAAGGATTACCAGCTGTGCCCGTCCTATCCCCCCCAGATCCTCGTTCCCGCGTGCATTTCCGACAAGACCCTCGAGACCGTGGCGAAATTCCGCACGTCTCGGCGCATCCCGGCGGTGATCTGGCGTCACGTCGGCAACGGGGCCGTGATAGCGCGCAGCAGTCAGCCCGAGGTCGGCTGGCTCGGCTGGCGCTCCACCGAGGACGAGGATCTGCTCAAGGCGCTGACCGACGCCTGCTTCTACGACCGCGGCGAGTCGACCATCATGAGCGACGCCACCGTAGTAGCCACCACACCGACGACGACGCCGACGACGATCAACAATTACTCCTCCCCGGAGCTGAGCGACGAGTCGGTGGTGCCGGCGCCCGTCAAGAAGGTCCTCATAGTGGACGCCAGGTCGTACACGACGGCGGTGGCCAACAGGGCCCGCGGCGGCGGCTGCGAGTGCCCCGAGTACTACGCCAACTGCGAGATACAGTTCATGAATCTGCCCAACATACACTCGATACGCAAGAGCTTTCACGCGGTGCGACAGCTGTGCGCCTCGGACGCCGATCAAAATAAGTTAGTGTCACCTTCGTTCGTGTACAAACTACTTCGTCGTAATGAACATTTTTTATTGTTCAATTTTTTTTTACGATTCCACAGCTGGCTGAGCTTGCTCGAAGGCACAAAATGGTTTCAACACATGTCGGGCTTATTGAGGACGGCTGTCACGGTGGCTTCGGCGATCGAGCGCGAGGAGAGGCCGGTACTGGTTCACTGCAGCGACGGCTGGGACAGAACGACTCAGATCGTCGCGCTTGCCCAGCTTCTGCTCGATCCTTACTACAGAACGATGGAGGTGAGATTTATAATAAGCTCGCTTACATATAAGCGCAAATCATTTTTTTCGATCGTTTAATATTTGATATTTTTGATTTGTAAAGGGTTTCCAAGTTTTGTGCGAGAGAGAATGGCTGGATTTCGGGCACAAGTTCGCGGATCGCTGCGGGCACAATGTCGGATACGAGGATCCGAACGAGCGATGCCCGGTATTTTTACAGTGGCTCGATTGCGTTTATCAATTGACCACTCAGTTCAAATGCAGCTTTCAAATGTCACCGGCTTATCTCGTAAGTTCTCTTTTTTCTAATGGTACATATAAAAATAATAATAATATCAGCAACTTATTGGAATTCTTGTGTATTTAAGGTCAAATTAGCTCAACACGCGTATTCGCAATTGTTCGGAACATTCTTATGCAACACGAGACAAGAAAGATTGCAGTTGCGAATAAGAGACCGTACCTTTTCCATTTGGCGCTTCTTGAACTCGCCTTCGTTCGTCAATCATCTGTACACACCCACGAAAAAAGTATTATGGCCAAGTTGCAACGTACGCGATCTCAAGCTGTGGCACGACGTGTACCTGGGCAGCAAAGACTCCACTCCGGGCATCGGCGATATCAAGCAACGCGTGAATCTGATTGATATCGAGAACGGAGACAGCGAATCGCAACTGACGGAAACTCGTTCCTATGGTGACCTTATCCAAGTACAAGAGCACACGGCTTATTTACCTAGACGGCAAAGTGATCCAAGCATTTCAATAGAAAAGTGAGTGTTTGAAGGATTGAAAGTACGAAATTTTATCTGAAAAACATTTATTATTGATCGATCTTTTGATGTATTTGCAGAAAATTTGATACAATCACGTTAGAGGGTGGTCGCGCGAAACTCGGCAAAGAAAATGGCGACGAACTCGTCGAACTGAAACAGCAGCCAAACGAAACCAATTCCATTACCGAGCAATTACCAAAAGAGACTGAAGAAGTTAAAATTTTACCGAATGTTAAGCAAATTTCTATCGAAGCCAATACTTCTGTGGCTAGTTCGACTGACACGATCGTACCAAATGGTGATTTAATCGTTGCTAAAAATATTGACCAGGACAAAGATTTGTAAGTTACTTAGATTATAAAAATTCGTACAAAAAAAAAAACAAACTGAATTGTCATTTTTCATCGCACATGCACATTATGAATTAGTGATCAAGAAACCACGTGTAACGACACGCAAGAATCTTCGGATTCGCAATGGGTCGATGCCGCAGCCGTTAACGACTCTAGCGAAAAATCGAGTACCCCTAATAACGAAGGTGGAAGTGATTTGAGTGAAACTAGTGCAGCTCTAGCCTCGCGAACACCGAGCAGTATTTGTCCGGCGTCGCCGATCCATCAAGAAGCTCTGATCGACAATTTGGACAGACTCGACGACGTCGATGGTTTGCCGGTTATCCAGTGCGACGTTCAGATGCGAGTTCAACAAATTATCGTTGAGAATAAGGTACTTTGTCAATGAATATTGTGGTTTATAAATCAATTATTTCTTGAACGAGAAGTCACATGCTAAATAATTTTTTATAAATTTCCACAGTTGAAGGAAGAAGCGTTGAGAAAAGAACTGCACACAACGAGAATGGCTTTGATAAAGCAAGTTTGTTACCATAACGGAGAAGCTGAGCCGATTGACGATGTTGTTAGTAGAAATTTTAAATATATTCAAAACATGAAATTTTTTTTTTTTCAGTATTATAACGAATCTTATTTTCAGGGCTCTTTACCGGATTCGATGGGCAGCGCTGGCGAACGCGGAGAGTCCTTACCGTCAGATATGTCGTGGGAAGCTCTAGATGAACCAGGACCAGCTCCAACTTTGTGGGTACCGGATCATGCAGTTAACCGATGTATGGGATGTGATACGGAATTTTGGCTGGGAAGGCGTAAACATCATTGCAGGTAATTTGTCAATGAACAGGAATGAAATATTTTTTATTTCACCTCAAATCTTTCAATATTTCTAATGAATAACTTTAATACAGGTGCTGTGGGAAGATATTCTGTGCCGACTGCTCGGAAAATTCAACTCCGTTACCAAGCGAACAATTATATAATCCAGTTCGCGTGTGCAGTGAATGCTACACTCATTTACACCATCACACGAGTCCATGCCAATGCCGACAACAGCATCACTTGCAACAGCTGGAGACGCAACCACCACAAGAACATAAACCATGCCAACCTCAACAAACACTTGCGCAACATCAGTATCCGCAACAAAAATTGGAATCGCAACCACAGCAGCAGCAGCCACAGCCACAACAACAACAACAACAACAACAACCGCCACCACCTCCACCACCACCACTACCAAAACCAAATAGTAATAACTCGATAGAATCAGTTGACGTTGCGGTACCCGCACCACCGGTTCCACCTCCTTTTCCCCCCGCAAATGACTGTCATCGTTCGGCTGCAAACGGTCGAACATTTAATGACGAATGTTGCGAGGCTATCGTCGAACCAAGCGGCGCCAATTGAGCGCTGGCGCTCTCTCGTAAACCATCGTTTAATTTGTTGATCAAGTGAGGGTCTTATTGAGATTCGTATTATATTTTTTTAAAAGCGTTAAAAGCATTAACTTTGTCAAAGTTGAATGTGTAGTTAAACATTAATCGATGTTACGTGTCCTTTCCTTGAATTCGAGTATATATTAGAAAAATTTTGATAAATACAAACTTTTCAAATAAAGAATAATATCAATCTCAATGAATCATCACAAGTATTCGTAATCAAAGGAGTGCTGGCGATTCCCAGGAAATTTATACACTGAATTCTTTGTATTGTATACTTATATAAATGACTATGGTAGACCGCGCGATCGAGTGATCTAATAGTTCATTATGGAAAAGAAGATTTAAGAAATATTATTAAAAGTAATACAGAACGCGTCTCAAAAGATGGTATGAAACTACATCTCTGACTTGAATGATTAAAAAACGGCAAATATTGAACATAGATTATTTCAGTGTTATTTTTATTAAATTAGATTATTTGAAGAATCTAAAACAATTGTTGGAAACTGATTTCTAATTTTTTCCATCACAATTTAAAAACGTTATACTTAATAAAATAAGTCAAAGAGTAAAGTTTTAATAAAATGAATCGTGATTAAGCTCATTACTCTATTTAAAATTAATTTAAAATGCGTAAGTGTGATATATAAATGGTATATATGTATTTGTTTGTGATTGGCTGTGACAGATATTTTAATTTTAAAGAACGAAAAATATTTTACCTATAACTTATGGCTAATCGATAATTTTTATTTAAGTTACGAAAAGTATAAATAAAAATTGGACTCTATAGTTATACTCAATTTGTTGTTTTTCGAATTCAATGGCGTAACAACTTTTCAAAGCGATTAGATCTTTTGCAAAGAAAAAAATATTATAATCCATCATTAGTTGTTACTTTAGAATAAGCGAGTTTTAAGTGTTTTATTATTTACAATAAAACGAAATAATCTTAACAAATGATAACTGATAACCTGAACTTACCTTCTAAGTGGCCTGGTGCCAATTTTCTTCGACCAAAAAAGAAAATGGACATTCATGAAGTTTAAATGCCAATCGAGCAAACATTAAAAAACTGCTCATGCATGTCCATATAAAAAATATAACGGGTGTAAGAATATAGAATTGGAAAAATATTTTATACTTGGGAGTCGATGGATTATACAAAAAAAGTGGAAAATGATTCGATGGTCGATATCAAAAACTACGTGAAACGTATACATGTATATATTATTATACTTGAATTAAAAATGAGCGTATTGAATAAAAAAAAACAAAACAAACATTGATTACAACGCAAAGTATTAGAGTATTTATGATATCTAGACGTTGATTGCGACCTATTAGTTTTCATTTTAACAATTTGCACGTTCGCTTAAATTGCGAGCCGAGGTACAACAAATAAATATCATTTATTTACAGTAAATCATAATTTACTTGTTGTTGTGATTTTTTGTGCCTACAAATCTTCAATTGTTAGGATTATTTTTCGAATCGATCGAGTTCATCTGACTTTGAAGGTAATATTTTTGAAGCTCGAGGCGTTCTTGAGTAGCTCGGTGGCGTTTTGGAGCAGATTTTTCGTTCCCTTGGTCTCGTCGGCGTTCTGAAACTGTACGAGAATCACGAGGTACGTCGTGACCGCTCCGACAATCTTAAAAAAAGTATATTCACATTATTTTTCGCTCTCGAAGATTACAATTGTATATCACTCACCGAAGTTACCAAACCGCGATCCAGGAAAAACAGTCCGCAAGCCGTGAACTCCACGGGCCTCTGCAGCAGCTGCAGCGAGAATATCTCCAGCTGCTTCTTGGCCTCGGGCTGCCAGTTGCTGGCCAGCGCCTGGCTCACCAGAGCCCCGGTCTTGCGCGCCTCCACGGACACCATGTGGCAGGGCTGGACGAGAAACAGCAGCCGGCCGACGTGAAAGAACGTCCAGAAGACCTGCATGGTGAGCACGTACCAGCTGCTGATGCTGTCGGAGAATATCTCGTTGTAGAGGAAGTAGGGCGTGATGATGAGGTGGATGAGGCAGCTAATGGTGCCGACCACCACGGCGCCGCCGTACGCCTTGTTGACGTTCTTGACGCTGTCGCAGAGGATGCCGTGGAGACCGATCAGACGGCCGATCAGCTCGGCGGTTTTCGAGGGAGCCTCGGTGCCAGCTCCCGGGCCAAAGTCCGAGATCTTGTTGTTGGCCCGGCGAAATCTGCCGATGTGGCCGATCTCGTTGGAAAAGAAGGCCATCGACTGTTCCTGCTGCTGTGGATGATGGGGCTGATGATGGGTGTATCTTCGAAACAGCTGCTCCAAGGCCATATTGCTCCTGGTGAGATTCGCCACGGACTTGTTGAGCTTGAGGAAGCGCTCGCCGACGTTGAACAGGACGAGGGCGTACTGCACCTCGAACACCGTGACGACGATGTACATGAAGTAGATGGGCGCGTAATTGATCGGGCCCTTGTCGCCGAAGTGGACGTTGTTCTTGCCGGCCGAGGAGGCGCGCCAGGACACGAAGTCGAGGCTGGAGATGACGACGATGTAGACGAGCGAGGCGACGATCACGATTATCGACACTTTGCGCAGACGCTCGGATGTCGGCACGTCGAGAAGTTTGTCGTCCACCTGACGTAGTTAATAATATATATAAACTGTTATATTATCGATCGAAATTTATGCTGTAAAAAGTCCTTGAAATTCGTGGCTAACACGAGAAAATCCTCGAGGACAAAAAATCGTAATTATCCGTAAATTCTGTGTTTAACGAACCATTCGAAACTTGTTTCAAACATAGTAACCGTGGAATATACTAAAAAATCTTTTAGCGAATTGATATGCAATGAAGCGTAATAATTTTGAAGCTATTCAGTTCTGACCTTGCAGGATCTATTACTTTCGATCGAAAAAAGCTGAGAAGTGACTAGAGCATTATAAAATTGACATCAACTCAAGAAGTCCAATATTGTATGAGCTTTGAAATTAATAATTTGCTTCATTTTCCTGCAAAAATTTATTTATCATTTGGACATTGCTTTTACATAATGAAAGAACACTGGAGAAACTCATAATATTATTGTTAATGAAAATGTTTTAATAATAGTCTACTGAAAATGCGGATTCAATTTCTGGAGTTGTAATACGTGAGTGATGCATTCTATTGATGTGCTTTCTGAGATAACTCGCTAAATGAGAATTTCTTTCCGCGTGTATCGCATGTAATTGTAATGCCATTGTGGGCCGCGTTCACATGGGATTTCAGACTACACTTTCTTGTGAATGTCTTGCCGCAAATATTGCATGAATGTGTGACACCACTATGCACCGTTTCTATGTGAACTTTGAGATAACTCGTACTTGTGAATTTCTTTCCGCACGTATCGCATTTATGTGTGACACCATTATGCATCGATTCTATGTGAACTTTGAGATATTGCTTAGTTGTAAATTTCTTTCCGCATACGTCACATGTGAATTTTACATCATAATGAAACGATTCGATATGCGTCTTGAGAGAATCCTTATGAATGTATGTCTTTCCGCA
The DNA here is from genome assembly GCA_902732785.1 of Trichogramma evanescens. Lineage (NCBI taxonomy): Eukaryota > Metazoa > Arthropoda > Insecta > Hymenoptera > Trichogrammatidae > Trichogramma > Trichogramma evanescens. Next base: position 467 of record CACVKI010145241.1, on the reverse strand, counting down.
TTTGTCGCATTTATATTTCTTGTCATTGTGCACTGCATTAATGTGCATATTGAGATGTCCTTTTTGTGTGAATGTCTTTCTGCATAAATTACATGTATGAGTGACTTTATTATGCATCGAAACGACGTGGACTTGCAGACTCTGACTGTGAATGAATGTCTTTTCGCACATTTCACATGTAGGTGTGACACCATTATGCATTGATTCTATGTGGTATTTGAGATATCTCGCATTCGTGAATGTCTTTTTGCATGTACTACATTTATGCTTTATACCCTTATGCGTCGTATTGATGTGAGTACGGAGACTAGTATTGTGCTTGAATGTCTTTCCGCATATATCGCATGTATGTGTGACACCATTATGCATCGATTCTATGTGAACTTTGAGATAACTCGTACTTGTGAATTTCTTTCCGCACGTATCGCATTTATGTGTGACACCATTATGCATCGATTCTATGTGAA